>JAIPMN010039836.1:20008-35052 GCA_020650975.1 Apostichopus californicus
TTCTGTCCCCCCTCCTTCTCCCCTTGTTCCCCCCCCCCCCATCACTCCTCTTCTCATAGCTCTTTTCCACCCTTTTTTCTCCACACCTTTCTGTCTTTGTCTTTCTCCAGTTTACTCCCTATCCCTTTCCCATAATCCTCTCTTTGTCCCTCCACTGTTTATCTCCTATCTCTCCTCTTCCCCTGTTGGTTTCTTTCTTTCTTCTCTCCATCCCTTGTCTACTAATCCCCTTACATCTATCTCTTTGTGTTCACCATGCTCATTAACCTGTCTGTATTCTGTGCGTGTTTTTGTCCCCTCTGTTACTGTTACTTGTCATTTAGCCTTTGAAGAAGATCCTGCTAGGATCGAAACGTTAGGCCAACTTACTTTTACACAGATTGATCTCAACGGTCAAATTATGTTTGTTTGTTGTTTTGTTTCTTACTGCGTTTTCTACTTAAGGTTTTTTATTTCCCCCTAAATAATTATGCGATTATTGTGGTAAATTATTTTCATTGCAGGAATAATCAGGTAATGTTGTAATATGTGGCTTACAGAAAAATTCATTGGGATCTAGTAAAGATTGTTCACCAAAGACAAAAGAAATGATAACGGGCTACGTGCTTGCTGCTTGAACACATTCATCATATAGGTAATTTGATTTACCTAAATGCACCAGACATGATCAACTTTTAATAGCTATGAAATTCTTGTTTGCTTAAACGTTTGCAAATGAAAGAATGTGTAAAAGTAAGTTGGCCTGACGTTTCGATCCTAGCAGGATCTTCTTCAAATGAAAGAAATAACTGCATGCAACTATATGTTAGTTAAGATGTTACCCTGTGTTACCCTACATGTTACCCTGTGTTACCCAACCTGTTACCCTAACTGTAAGATGTTACCCTACCTGTTAGCTAAGAGATCTTTGGTTATGTGGACTCCATCCATGTCGCCTCCTCTCAGTAACTTGACATCCAATAGTTGGCCAACACTCTCCTCTTTACCCACTTCTGTCTGCAATGTCCCAAACAAGGTGTCCAGCATCGTCTCAGCATCATTCAGGGAGACGATATTTTCGGCTGTACCTCCTCCTGTCTCGGGGGATTGTCTCCTCTGTCTGGCGAAGAAGAGATCATTGCAGACGACCGTCAGAGCGTGGTAGAATTCCCGCACGAAGTCTTGGTCGCTATCGTCTCTCAGGTCGCCGACCTTGACATGAGCTAGAGCATGGATTAACACCAGCATGAACTCGCCGATGGTCTCTAGTCGGGCTTGTCTGATGTAGAGGATGCGGTTTTCGTCGTCATAGTGATATGAGTTTCGATATCCGTTGCGTTCTAGTTTCGCGTTGGTCGGGATCTTCTCGGCTAGCAGAAGAGTGATGGGTTTGTGATCGCACTGGGAGGAGATCAGCTTTGTGACGAAGCAGCCAAACTTGTAGGTGACAAAGATCCGGGCGCTCAGTTTATTGAGATCCACGGGGACTAATTCACTGTCGGTGGTCCACTGCTTGTCCTTAGAATCCAAGAATGGTTCTGTGGGTTAACGAAGCAAAGAAATTCTCAGTTAACAATGACTGCGCTGTGAACCAGATTAAACCGGTAATAGCAATTCTTTGAATAGCAATTTTTTGAAATACCATACAAGGATATATTTATTGATGATCAATCGACATGTTAGTGTATCAATGACCAGTCACTGTATCGTCAATCAACTGGCCACTCATTCAATCAATCTATTATTCAATAAAAAATTAAGCATTTGCTCATATCAATCATTCAAAGAAAGTCTTTGATACATGCACTTGTTTGACGTGAAAAGTGCACGATAGGTGTATAATTTAGTGCCCAATTCTTAACCAAAGGAAATCATTCTCAATCGTTTAGACACACACCTTCTCCTCTCTTCTTCTTGGGCAAGCTTCCATCTTCCATAGTTTTCTTGATGTCTGTTAGTTTCTTGTAGAGTGGAGAAGCCATCAGGAGGGCTGTCAGGTCACTGTCGCTAAGGGGAGCGGCCATGTTGTATCCAGATGGCATGGACTGATCTGGTTGGTAGGGAGTCGTGTCCTGCGTCGTCATCAAATGTTCAGTGTCGATGGTTTCTTTCAGAGCAATGACCTGTGTAAGGACAAAGGAAGTATTACACAAAATTAAATATTACAATATGAAATATTTTTAAAATTTTAATTATAAAACATATGATACATAAAGCAAAAATGATATACAACAAAAAAAATGGTAAACTACAACCAATGCTTCATTTTAATGCCGAGTCGTGAAATTTATAATTAGTTTACATGGTTCCTTAATGCTAATCACCTCTGTCACAGAATATAAGTCGCAATATATTCATAGACCAAACAAAACTTAAACTTAAAAAACACTTAAAATATTCATGAAAGCATCTTAACTGATAGAAATTTGAGTATTAAAGACACAGTTAGAAAATTTGACGAATCAAAGAACAAGGAAGTAGCTTAAGATTAAGGTTGAATGAGACCAGCAGGTCAAGTTTCATATATTTACCTCTTGTAATTTGAGTCTGTTCTCTTCCAGTTTAATTTCCTCTAACTTCTCCTGGATGTTATCTTCCATCTTCTCATGAGCTTCCTCTTTCTTTTCAGCCAACCTCTCTGCTCTCTTCTTCTTAATACGTTCCTAAATATTCAAATTATATAAAAATATTCAAATTATAAAAAATATAAATTATAAAAATATAAATTATAAAAAATATAAATTATAAAATAAATTCAAATTTGCAATATTTCAAACAAGAATATAGTAAGGCGTAAGTTTAAAGATACATCCAGCCATCGTAAAATGCTTTCCTTCCCACACATCCTTTACAAACGAGAAAATTTCCTACGGATATTTGGAAGCAAGGATGTGCTTAATTGGGTGGTCTCACAAATGTTCACAATTATAATAATTATTTTAAACTTGAAAATTCAATAACTAAAATAACAACAACAAGGCTTCAAATATGAATTAAACAATTTTTCAATAACAGGATCCTAACATTAACTGTCAAGAAAAAAATATTGTTTTTCTCCCATTATTATTAAGTCATGATTGCACTAACAGGTGGATAACTACATACACAAATTGAGCCCCTCGAAGTATATGCATCTTAAATGAGCGGTCAGCATTCCATTTCTACAAACCACAGCAGATATTGATACCTTCAGCTTAGATTCTTCCAAGCTTGGTAATACAGCTTATAAAGTATATGAAGCCTTTTTTCCATTGACAATAATGTAAGAAAAAGCAGAAATATTATCCACTGCTTAAATTCCACCTGAAGATTCTTACTTTTTTTTTTTACATTTCCTGGCAACAAAGAACTGTAACTTCACAAATTACAGTCACTAGAAACTTTTAGAAAGTAGGTCTATCAATATGAGTTTCATCTCCTGTTACTCCCTATCTAAAGAAACAGGAGCTAAACTCCCCATGCAAGTCGTATACAACCATGACGAGAATTAGTCCATTAACCATAGGTTGCATTTTTCAGCTCTCTTGACCTCAACTTACTGAACTTTATCTCTCCTGCAAACAGACTGGTGGGTGTGGAAGAGTTGATTTGTTCACACCTTGCCATGTCTTCCTTGATCTGATAGTGATTTGGCTACTAGCTGTGTGATGAGTTGCATAATAGTCGAATAGGCAGCTCAACTAAGGTGCGAAAAGATGGGACTGATCACTCAGTTAACCAACTGGATAAAACCTGACGTTCAGTACAAATTGCGGGTTTTTAAAAGCAACCTATAGCTAAATGGACACTTTCGCAGCATGCTGGGCATCACTGACGCATAACAAATACTTCAGGCCTTGGAGTTTTATATCCTCCAGCATAAACTAACAAGTACCAGTCCTCAGAATGATCACCACAGGACACAACCACCAAGAGGCACAGGCACATTTAAAAAAAAACTGAACCAACACAGTATTCAAAAACACTGAACCAACTTATTATTACACCGCTGTAGGGAAGTCATATACTGAGAGAGGATAAATTAAACTCAAATCTCATGGTTATATAGCGCCCTCCTCCTTACCTCAAGTTCATTTTGCATCCTCAACCTATCGGCATCCATCTTGTTTGTCAGCTTAGCTACATCCCGCTCAAACTCTTCCAGTAGTTTCTCTTGTTCCTCCTTGGCCGTTCCATTCTTTTTCATCATTTCAAGCTTTTCCTGTCAAATTAATCAAAGTCAGAGAGAGAGAGAGAGGGAGAGAGAAAGAGTGACCATCAATAGATCTTTCTGCAAACTCTCGGTACCGACACTGATTGTTTATAATTTCCTGATATTTTCCCAGTACTCTTACTGATGAAATGAGTATATATCTATGCATAAAAATGTGGAAGTTTCTCTAGAGATACCTTCCCTGCTCAACTCTGGGTTGTATTAAAATATTCAGGGTATCATAAAAACTGTTAACACCGATTTCAAGGTAATAAGATCTCTGATTGGCCACCCTCTTATAATAAATGGTTTATGTGATTGTCACCTAAGGACTGGAATCCTCAGTTGATAGAGCACAGGATTTGTATTCCTGACTCAACTGGTTCTGATCCCATTTTAGACAACGATTTAATTTTGTTCAATACCTGTTTCCAGTCAAATTTTCTTTTCATGATATGCTTTATACTGAACATATCTGTAACAGTTAAACCATTACTTGAAGAACATTAAGATATCCCCCCCCCCCATTGTATTCCATTATATACACAAATTAATACCTTTCTGATCATCTAAGTTACCTTGTTCCGTTCTCACACTGTGTCTGTTAAACAATTACACAGTCCATTATTACTGTGCCCTTTGCAAAGATAGAGCAATGTGAAAACATCCTACCTCGTAAGATTTCTGACATGTAGAAAACTTGGTTAATATGTTTCTTCAAAGGGTCAAAGTTGAAATGAACTACATTCTTGACTTTGCCAGAGATTCAGAGGAAAACATACCAATAACCCCATCTGACATTTGAATGATGCAATCTAAATGATTTAAAAACAATCTTGTTACCATAGCAATGGGAAAACTTACAGCATTCTTTTGTTTCTTTTCTTTGATCATGTCTTCCTTTCTCTTGTTCAAAGCTGCTAGTCTCTTATCAGCCTTTTCTTTCTCCTTCCTCTCATCGTCCGACAATTTCTGCTCAAATTCTGATAGTTCCATATCCATTTTGTCTTTCTCTGCTCTTTCAAAGTCTGAAATATCAAAATTGAATTATTGCATCGTTGTATTGTATTGGCTTCCTGTATTCAATTACTGTACTGTATTATTTTAAAGTTTTATTACATAATAGTATTACATAATGATAACTCTTTTTACATTATAATGACTACATTATTACAATAGTATGACATTTTCAGCTGTTATAGCTACTGTAAATTTCTTACATTGTTATATTATTGAATTAATACATTATTTAATCATTACATTATTGTATGATAGGTTACTACAATATTAACAATTACATTACCAGCTGGTAACGCTACTGCATTGTATCACTTAATTATTTGTACTTTACTATGTAATTTTAATTGCAAAGTTGTTAATTATTATATTAATAATTACTACACTATTATAAAAATTATTACAATATTAGATACTATACTATCTGTATTGTATATTTATGACATTATTTCATGACTGTTATCATCATACATTGTTGTTACAACAATAATTAGCTTCACTTATTTCGAGATATTTCAAAATGTTCCTGCATAACATAAATAAGAACCTCATCTTCAAACAACGAGAAAAGACACAAGATGTAGAATATGCTGACATTAAAAATAAAAATTACCAGTTTTCACTCAAATTACCTTTCACAACAACAAACCAAATAACTTGTTTAACTCCCTTGGGTGGTTGTATGTGTTACAGATTAAGAGAGACAAAGTCATTTATTAGGGATAAGGTCAAAAATTCCCTTGGATTTTCAAGCAAGTTTTCAACTTTGAAAAGGTCACCAGGCATAATTCTTAAAAGTGATAGCAAACATGTAGAAGAATGACAAACAACACGAAGGTATCATTTTTTTTCCAGTTCCAAACTTTGGAATATAAAAGTACATCCCCAGACAGACATAGAGAAAGATAAACACAGAATGATAACAAAAGCTCAACCATTTTCAAGTTCAAACTGCTGCTTAAAAGCCCTTCTTCTGGCCCAAAGCCCCACACCTCACCCCCCAAAAAGCCCCTTTTTTCCTGACCCAAAGCCTAACACCTCCCCCCTCCCCCCCCCAAAAAAAAATACATATATATCACCGAAGGTTTGGAAAAATTTGAACCCTGGTTTAATTTGAATTTGAAGTTTAAGACAAGATCATTTTGAATGCACGAACAGCAACTTAATAAAAGGGTCAAAGCATCTGTTGACATCCATAACAGTTAGTTTTCAAGGGCAGTATGGTTAGTGGTAGGTGCACCAACATAAAAACCAAGCTTTTCGTTGTTCTGTTTATGTGGTTGAGGTAATAAGCAGCTACACTTTAAGGAGACAGACATTACTTTAAAATCTATAATTTCATTATCAGTCCAGATTTACCATGATGAAAGTCTTAAAACTAGAAAAAACTTCATATTAGGTGTAAATTTTGCGGGCAGTCAACTCTACCGCGAGGCTTTGATTCATGTGGTTCAAAAAAGTCTACGAAACAACTTCTACGTTTTCCTCACCTTCCTTCTCTTGCTTGAGTTTCTCTTCGCTGGCCAATCTATCTTTCTCCAGACGTGATCTGACCTCTTCCAACTCCTGAGCTGCCTGTGCGGCCTGCTCTGCATTCACCAACTGGTCCGCATTCTCGCCACCGAGATCCTTCAAGGCATCTGCAAATTCCTGTTAAAGACAGATTAATGTATACACGAATGAGTGTCATATTATATGTTCGGGAAGACGTCAATATAATGAAGGAAAAAGTCATTCTTGATTCTTGAACATATATTTCACGTAACGTAAAATTCGTAAATAAACCATATACCATGACGTGTAGGGTATATCCGTAAGGAGTAGCAGCAAGCAGGGAGAGTGATAGTACAGTATTGTGCATGAGTATTTATACTTACATACTTAATGAGATAACGTGGGATGTAATTGGCTAACCAGCATCTTATCTGATTGGCCTATAATATAACAGTGTGATTGGTTATATGACAATTAGACTTATGACGTCACATCACAATGAGGTACAGTACTATCTGGAAAGGGGATTTGTTGACACAAACAGGTACGAGATGAACTTTTCTTTATGCATGTAGTATACCATATCTTTAACTACAAAGATGGTGGAGTATAGGTTTATGGCCTTACCAAGGTAAGCTATCTAAAGTTTAGCTGGTTAGGAAGACTCAACATCCCATATCCTTAACTTGGCAGGTACAAGCTCTGGTAACCTTTTGCATATATAATTAGCTATCAGTGGATGCATTATAGCCTGGCGGCATCATCTTAATACAGTTTGTAGTGTGTTTCTTCAATAGGGTGTCAGGTGATTAATGAGACATGACACCTTTTCAGAGTTGCTCCTTAATACAGGGAGCAGCATCACTGTTCTGCTTGCCATCATTCAATAGATTCACCTTCTACAGCAATGTACTAGCAAGAATCTATAACTTGTATCTGAAACTGACCATGTGACACAACTCTACATTCTCTGACGAGGAGTAGCCACCATTGAGAGCATGGAAAGAATTCTGCTTGTTTTGAAAGAATATTGTCAGCAATATTATATATTATATTACAATCATTTACCTCACAGCAAAACTGCCATATACGTTAGGAAAAGCGAAATTTTTCAAATTTTTCGGTGTGACAAAATTCAAGCTTAGAAAAACCTGGTTTAAGAGGCTACGACCTGCCGAATTAACAGATTTTTATTTTCATACAAAGATGACTGTTCGCTTACATTGTAATGCTTCTCCTTGAGGTCTAGCTTGGAGCGAGCATATCTCAACTCCCAGTCGGACAAGGCATGTTGTTCGATATCTTTCTTCTCCTCTGCCATATCCTTTTCTAGTCTGCTGGCTTCCAACTGCTGTTTGTTCAGAATTGCTGCCTTCCTTTGTTCTCTGGCTTCTGTACTGAGATCCTCTTTGCTCAGATCTGAAAGTTCTCGATCGTGACGTGACATCATAGCCTCGCGTCTGCTGTTGTATTTATCGTTGAGTTTAGCAAGTGCGCCCTCTACGGCCACCTGTTTCTCTGCAGCAAATTGCTGATCGAGATCTTGCAGTTCCTGGTTTTGTCTTCTTTCCAAAACCTAGTTTAAAATTATAACAGAGCAAGATAATAATTTACTTAAAATCATCATAAATATCAAACTAGATTGTTGTAAATGGTTTCATTCATCTTTATATCAAAATAAAATATAAATAACCAATGGTTGTTGGATTACGTGAGTTCAGATACCTATGAACCTAGCTCCCTGAGGGCACACACCTAATCAGTAGTGGGCACCAAGTACTGTACAACGTTACATAAACCAGCAAGCCCAATGTGTTAACTGACTCTCTGCAGGCCTACAGTACGTTGCTGTGGGCCGTTTTGTTCCTTGTGATAATCATGAAGACTATCTGTTTACTATTTACAATGGTTGAACAAACAAAGCTGCCATCATGAGAAGATTAGCAAATTGTTTAATTGAGTGAGCAACATTTATACTCAACAGGTGTGGACAAAGTGTCCAATAGAGCAAACACTTCATATGTAGTTTATACTTTGACCTCGAATAAAATTACTTGCAAAAGAGTGTCCTAAAATATTTTCTTGAAAAAGATCCTTTCAAGAAACATTTGCAAATCGCTTCACTTAAATTGAGGAAAAGTTAGCTGTCAACTCCTTTGAAACTGCCAAGGTTTATTGAATTGATAGTAAACACAAGATCAGTTCAGTAAACACAAGATCTGGCCTATAAGCTTAACTTAATATGTTGCTTTCATACCTCTCTAATAACAGCCTCTGTTTGGTCTTTTCCAAGGTCATGTATCTTATCAGTCATCTCTTTCCTTTCCTTCTCCATTGTGACCTTTGACCTGACTTCACCCAATTCCTTCTTTTGTTCAATCATCTCCTTCTTTAGTGCGACTTGCTGTTTGCCCTTCTCTTCTTTCAGAAGTCGTTTCTTCCGTTTAGCCAGACGGTCTCTCATGTCCAGTTGTTGCCGGGCCCTCTGACTCTCCATGCGATCCTCCAGATCTTCCAGCTCACGAGCATGGACGGCCAGAAGCTTGGGAGGAAATATTAAGAACATGTCTCACAATAATACTCACTTTTAGAATTATAAATCCATAATATACTCAATAGTCAAAGAATAATCATTCAAACAGCTATGCTAATATATGTCAAATAGTCAGGAAAATGAATACACAGAAGCTGTGTATATTTTGCTGGAACATTGTCATTTTTGTGGGTTTATCAAACTTTGCAAATATGCGATTGAAAAATACCAGCTTTCCTGGTCTCAAAAAATATATCCTCATTTTCTTCCCCCGATACGTCAAATTTTAGGCACAATATTGCAGAAAAGTGAAGAAATTCATCAGGAAACATAAAAAGAACATCCATATGGGTACTTTGGGAATATTCATATTTTCTGGACAGAGACAGACAGACAGCAACACAGAAGGATAACTTCCTGACCAGAGGTGAGGTACCAAGCAGCTGTAGTACGAATGGATCCTAGGTGCTATATGATGCTCTTAATATGTATTTCATCTAACCATCCCTTGATGTTCCTATCTCATTTACACTATATCAACAACAGAGTATTTCACACAATCTGCACACATTGTTGTGATATAAACCTGTTCTCCCACGTTTAGCGGGAAGGAATTGGTAGTGGATGGGTCCATGTCTAGGTCCATGTCTAGGTCCATGTCTGGGTCCATGTCTGGGTCCATGTCTGAGTCCATGTCTAGGACCCAGTGTCTTGGTCCATGGGTCTAGGTCTGGGTCCATGTCTGGGACCCAATGTCTGGGTCCATGTCTGGGTCCATGTATGGGTCCATGTCTAGGACCCAGTGTCTAAGACCCAGTGTCTAAGACCCAGTGTCTAGGTCCATGGGTCTAGGTCTAGGTCCATGTCTGGATCCATGTCTGGGACCCAATGTCTGGGTCCATGTCTGGGTCCAGATCAGGTCCATAGGATCATTGTACGATGGCAATGATCTATATTCGGTAAAAAGTAGGCATAAACTTATCATTCCTCCTATCTGAGATACATTAAATTCTTGCCTGCATACTGTATAGCGTGGGAGCTAAGAACAGAGCTTCTTACCTGTTGCAATTCATCGTCGGACAGATCCTTCCTGGCAGAGATTTCTGCTCCTTGTTTATTCTTTATTTCCGTGACTGCTTTTGCTAATTCCCGATCGTAGCGCTGGTTGTCGGTAACTTCCTTTTCTCTGGCTTCTTCGGCCAGTTTCTTTTCCAAATCCTCAACTGCCTTTTGCTGTCTTTCTCTGAGTTCAGCCTGCATTCGTTGATGCTCACGAACGACAGCCTACGATCGGAATTGGGGAAAAAATAAAAATGGAGATATTTGCTCGGAATTAGTCAAATAAAACTCTGTATCAGAAAAATGAGGTTAAACAAAGTAAATATGATACATAGTGTATGATATGAATCACAGAGAAAATATTAAGATGTTTAGAGGATGATATTGAAAAGATGACTGAATGATAAATCAAGAGACCTTTAGTCATTGCTTAGGCTAGGTTTGCTGATGTAACCTGTATAATCAGTCCTTGAGCAGTATCTTAATCATAACTGACTAGCGTAAATCTCTCATCTAAAGTTGCAAAGAAACCACAAACACACACACAAAAAAAGCCACTATTCTTGGTGATGTTTGCCGTGTAGAACCACAAATTGTCTTTACACCAGTGGTTCCCTAACTGGGTTGCATGAACCCCCAAAACTAGAGTACTCTTTGTTGAACTAAAATCTGATATATCATATAATTTAGTAATGTACAAAAGTCGTACCTATTGACAAACTCTTTTCGCGTTCCATACGCATATGTTGCCATAGTAGTACCGTACCGTGAATGTGATAAATAACTGAATTATGAAACAGACACATGCCGCATGACTTTGGTGAAGTTGGTGTACGCATGACAGTACGTCGTGAAGATAAAGAGCTGATCTGATCTTGAAGTTTCCAAATAAATATTTGTTCATCTCTTGTTTTTTTCATTACAATATTACGCTTTGAATTTGATCTTTTACGAAGCACTGTTATGTGTATTATAGAATATCAATGACTCAGATCGTGTCTCGAAAAGTTGGGAGTTCGTGGACAACTCTGACATCCACAGGGGGTTCGTGGGGGATAAAGTAAGGGAAACCCTGCTTTACACAGTGACATGTTTTCAAACAATAATCAGGATCCTCGTTGGTGCATGTAACAATTTATTCGATCAAAGTACAAACTTTGATTCCCATGGGATCTCTAACAAACCTGTTCTTCCATTGACATATTTGCCAGCTCCTCTTGGGAGATTTCACTGAACCCTTCGGTGAGACTATCTCTCTTGATGCTTTTCTCTTGTTCTTCCAAGATCTTCTTTGCCGCTGCTTCCTCTGCCAGTCGCTTCACTTCCTGTTTCTTCCTCTCTTGGCGAGTGGCCAACTTAGCCAGCATCTCCGACTCTTGTCTGTCTCTCTCTTGGGACATTTCATACTGGGCATTTTCGTTGTCACGGCGAAGTTGGTCCATGAGCTGTTGTTGGGCGACGGGATCTACCTCATTAGTCACAGCAAGCTGTGGTGAAGAAAGAAATCGTATATATATGTTACTTCAGAAAATGCTCAAAACTAGAAAGTTAGAGTGGTCCTCCAGAGGCATTGGCTGAGGGGTGAGAGTCAGAAAGGATGGAGGGCAAGATGGATGGTGAGGGCAGAGGCATCGAGATCCTGTGGGGGGGGGGGGAATACCATACAGGGCTCCTATTCTATTTTCTAGCCATCCCAATATTTTCTTGGGCCCACAAATTGACTCCACAAAGCCCTGGGCTATAGTAGTAGTACAGTATAGTAGGATGGGTGAGGGTAGAAAGAGGACTTAAATGTGATAGCATGACTATTAAACTTGAGCAGCGGACAGTATTGGGGAAAAAAATTATTATTGAAATAAATTCAGCATTGAAACACTGTTGTACATTTATGAAGCTTTTCTGACAGTGTTACAGTTCAACTGTAGCTCACCTTCTTAAGCAATGACCTGTGTTCCTCCTGTAGTTGCTCAGAGTGCTCATCGGAGACCTGTTTGTCAATCACCTTCATCTGCTCTGCCTCCTCGACCGCTAATCTCATCTCCAGAGCCTCCATCTCCTGCCTCTGCCGAGCTTCTACCTCCTCTACGTTATCATCGGGTCCGAGCTGATCAAACAAAAAAACAGACTTTTACAAATACATTCTTGACGTCGCTAAACGACAAATGGTAGCTGGATGTGTTTTAATGTTCTGTTGACGAACATTTATTCATATCTAGACAGCTATCTGAGTGCAGATTTGCTCAATTAACCAGTAGAATGCGCCAGGCAGAAGCTGTAAAGTATTCGCTTGTGACATCAGATGGACAGAATATATATACTGTAGAACTCCTTAATATAAATCTGCTTTTATATAGCCTTTTCATTGTACTGATAGGTGTTTGGAATGGTGGGTAGCTTGGTTGAATCATAAGTATATGACTTTAATAATGAATGCTTCTTTATCCCCTTTACTCAAAGATGGTTCTCTTTGCATACAAGGGTCATTAGTAATTACTTAAGAAGGAAGATATTTCAATGACATTTTCAGGTCAAACACTACCAAACTTGACTTATTTTGGTGTAATTGCACTGAAAAGTACCATGAATCAGGTACCTAAACTATAATAACAGGGCATTGCTAAACTGATGTGCTCATATGTTGTTTGTCAGACTAGTGGAGTTTAATTGTCACATCAATGTTTATGCATAACAGTTCAGTTGCTATGGCATCAATTATTTTATTCATTTTTAATTTTTTTGTGATCAAACTTTCTGGAAAGCAACCAGGTTGCAATCAAAAATTTATTGGCTGACTGTAGTGTTCAAACCAGTAAATATATATTGACTGCATGTGTCATAAGCAACATATGCGACTACTTTGAAAGGTATTAATATTGCTAAATACATACCCTAACATAGCATAACATAGCCTAACCTAACCTAACCTAACCTAACAAAACATAACAAAACATAACATAACATAGCCTAACCTAACCTAACCTAACATAATATAATCACTATAGCAGTAACAGTGCTGCAACATCCTATAAAGTGCATGCTGACACAGACTTGAAATAAACTTGGTGCAGTGAGTGGAAAAGTAAAACAAAATGGAACACTGCAAGTTACTCAACTGATTGCATCATTACAGATGATAAACAATTATATCCATCGTTGCAAAAAGTATTAGTTTGGCTTCCTGGCCAATTAGTAAAACTTGAACTTTGTTAATGGTATCAGTTAAAGCAAAGAGAGCAATATTCTTGTATTTTGTGTACTTGCATAGAGAGGCTCATGTATTTTGAAAAACAAATTAAAAACTAAAATGGCTATACATTTCTATAGTTTGTGTGTAATGATAAATATCCAAAGAGTTAACATTTTTTGTGTACATAGGTGTATCAACTCTGTTAATACTATCAGTAGAGGTGATAAAAGACAATGTTCTTGTATGGTGAATAGAGAGGCCCATGTGCAGGTCATATTGGCCCCTCATCTAGGCCCATCATTTAAATATGATGTCATAAAGTAATAAAGGTGAGAATGGTAAGGCTTATATTTGTGTACATTAACACATATATTTGTGTGTACATATGGATACATGTAGAGGCTATTGTATTTTGTGTACATAAACAAAACAATTTGTTTGTACATATAGATACATGTAGAGGTGTACATAAACAAAATAATGTGTGTACATATGGATACGTGTAGAGGCTCATGTATTTTGTGAACATAAACAAAATAATTTGTGTGTACATATGGATACGTGTAGAGGCTCATGTATTTTGTGTGCATAAACACATATTATTTGTGTGTACATATTGATACATATAGAGACTCATGTATTTTGTGTACATAAAAATAAAAGAGAGAGCCAATATAAACTCTCCGGTCTTGAAAAACATCTTCGTTGTACATCACGCAACTCCTTCATGCTGGTTTGTCCACGTTCACTTCAATTAGTCCTAACTTTAATTAACCGACTTTCCAGGACAAAAACGTACATGTGCAGAACACAAATGGTACACCTGAAATATTTCACATCGTGCAGGGTGGTAGGGGGTGGTGGGGAGGAGGAAAAGATACAAACCAAAACCAAACCAAAACCGAACCTCAAAACGGGTGCAAACCAAAGAGATCAAGAAAGGATTAGTTATAAAGGCAGAACAAATACAGAACACAAATCAGTTTAGTGCCAAACACCACAGGTCACTTCAAACGGTCATGATCAAACTCTACCTTCTTGCTACGTGACTTTCGGCTCTTCAGGTTTGGCCTTGCATTCTTTGCAAAGCTTAGATCAAACTCGTTGTTCTCCGTATTTGTGCCTGCCTCGGTCGCAGGCTGGTATTTAAGAAATTGGGAATTTATAGATTGTCGATGGGATAAGGGTTATAATGCAAAGCATCTTTTTTATTTGGAGAAAAATTTGGAGAACTCAACTGTCATATCATGAGGTAGGAATAACTGTGGAACATATTTCCTCTCAAAAGAGGAAATTTTATAAGGAATATATTCATCAAAGATGGTACATATGACAAACTAGTATTCAAACCATGACTGCTATTAGCAAGAGACCAAAAATGCCTCTTTTTTTGGGCTCAAATTATGTCAGTAAAAAGCATCCCAAAACTTGAAATTTTACAGACTAATTTTCTCCTGACCTATTGGAAATCATTTGAATGAAATGCAAATGTCATAAGAATACTGCACGTGATGTTACTTGAGTTACATAAAATATCATTTAGCATAAAAATCACCAAAAATTACCAAAACAAAAAAGGTCAC
>JAIPMN010039837.1:0-21708 GCA_020650975.1 Apostichopus californicus
GGGGGGGGGGGGAATACCATACAGGGCTCATATTCTATTTTCTAGCCATCCCCATATTTTCTGGGCCCACAATTGACCCCTCGGCTATAGAAGTAGTAGGAAGAGGACTTAAATGTGATGGAATGACTATCAAACTTGAGCAGCGAACAGTATTGGGGGAAAAATTGATTATTGAAATAAATTCAGCATTGAAACACTGTTGTAAATTTATGAAACTCTTCTGACAGGGTTACAGTTCAACTGGAGCTCACCTTCTTAAGCAATGACCTGTGTTCCTCCTGTAGTTGTTCAGAGTGCTCATCGGAGACCTGTTTGTCAATCACCTTCATCTGCTCGGCCTCCTCGACTGCTAATCTCATCTCCAGAGCCTCCATCTCCTGCCTCTGCCGAGCTTCTACCTCCTCTACATTATCATCGGGTCCGAGCTGATTAAAAAAAAAAAAGACTTTTACAAATGCATTCTTGACGTCGCCAAACCGAAAATGGCAGCAGGATGTGTTTTAAAGTTCTAGTTCAGGGGTGGGCAACCTACGGTCCGGGCTCCACATGCGGCCCGCCAGTGATTGTTTTGCGACCCGTGAGATGTCTCAAGAAAAAGGAAAAAATCAATCTATATTTACATCAAAACAAAAAACGAACTAGCTGCTTAGAATTTATCAGCACTAATGATGCTGTCAGGTAGGCCTATAATCCCCATTAATTATCAACTGTAATGTATTGACATTATGTTTTTGTGAATACAGATTAAGTACACACACCAATTGCTTCAAAGTCCTCGGAATCAAAGGTTTGAAATCAACAGCAGGTCGTTGGTTAGGTGCGGTTCAGTCAATTGTTCACCCCTTATATCTGGCCCATTCATTCAAAAAGGTTGCCCACCCCTGTTCTAGTTGAAGAACATTTATTCATATCTAGACAGCTATCTGAGTGCAGATTTGCTCAATTAACCAGTAGAATGCGCCAGGCAGAAGCTGTAAAGTATTCGCTATAGCCTTTTCATTGTACTGATAGGTGTTTGGAATGGTGGGTAGCTTGCTTCAATGATAAGTATATGACTTTAATAATGAATGCTTCTTTATCCCCTTTACTCAAAGATGGTTCTCTGTGCATACAAGGGTCATTAGTAATTACTTAAGAAGGCAGATATTTTAATGACATTTTCAGGTCAAACACTACCATTTGTAACACCTCAAATTGGCTTAAATGTTGGCAAACTTGACTTATTTTGGTGTAATTGCACTGAAAAATACCATGAATCAGGTACCTACAGTAAGCTATAATAACATGGCATTGCTAAACTGATGTGCTTATATGTCGTTTGTCAGACTAGTGGAGTTTAATTGTCACATCAATGTTTATGCATAACAATTCAGTTGCTATGGCATCAATTATTTTATTCATTTATATTTTTTTATGATCAAACTTTCTGGAAATCAACCAGGTTGCAATCACAAATTTATTGGCTCACTGTAGTGTTCAAACCAGTTAATATTGATTGCATGTGTCATGAGCAACATATGCGACTACTTTGGAAGGTATTAATGTTGCTATTGACTATACATAACCTAACCTAACCAAACATAACATAACCTAACCAAAAATAACATAATAAAAAATAACATAACAAAGCCTAACATAACATAACATAATATAATCACTTTAGCAGTACCAGTGCTGCAACATCCTATAAAGTGCATGCTGACACAGACTTGAAATAAAATTGGTGCAGTGAGTGGAAAAGTAGAACAAAATGGAACACTGCGAGTTACGTAACTTGCAATGGTAACAAACAGTTGGTACCAACTGATTGTATCACAGATGATAAACAATTATATTCATCGTTGCGAAAAGTATAAGTTTGGCCAATTAGTAAAACTTGAACTTTGTTAATGGTATCAGTAAAAGCAAAGAGAGCAATATTCTTGTATTTTGTGTATTTGCATAGAGAGGCTCATGTAGTTTGAAAAAAAAATCATAATTAAAATGGCTATACAATTCTATAGTTTGTGTGAAATGATAAATATCCAAAGAGTTAATGTTGTTTTGTGTTCGTATGTATGAACTCTGTTAATACTATCAGTAAAGGTGATAAAGACAATTTCCTTTTATGTTGCATAGAGAGGCCTATGTGCAGGTGGTCATATTGACCCCTCATTTAGGCCCATCGGAGTTTAAATGATGTCATCAAGTAATAAAGGTGAGAATGGTAAGGCTTATATTTTGTGTACATAAACACATATATTTGTGTGTACATATGGATACGTGTAGAGGCTATTGTATTTTATGTACATAAACAAAACAATTTGTTTGTACATATGGATAAATGTAGAGGTGTACATAAACAAAATAATGTGTGTACATATGGATACCTGTAGAGGCTCATGTATTTTGTGAACATAAACAAAACAATTTGTGTGTAAATATGGATACGTGTAGAGGCTCATGTATTTTGTGTGCATAAACACATATTATTTGTGTGTACATATTGATACATATAGAGGCTCATGTATTTTGTGTGCATAAACACATATATTTTGTGAGTACATATTGATACATATAGAGGCTCATGTATTTTGTATACATAAACACATATTATTTGTGTGTACATATTGATACATATAGAGGCTCATGAATTTTGTGTACATAAAAATATAAGAGAGAGCAAATATAAACTCTCGTCGGTCTTGAAAAACATCTTCTTTGTACTGCCATGCTGGTTTGTCCATGTTCACTTCAAATTAGTCCTAACTTTAATTAACCGACTTTCCAGGACAAAAACGTACATGTGCAGAACACAAATGGTACACCTGAAATATTTCACATCGTGCAGGGTGGTAGGGGGTTGGTGGGGAGGAGGAAAAAGGTACAAACCAAACCAAAAACCGAACCTCAAAACGGGTGCAAACCAAAGAGATTAAGAAAGGATTAGTTATAAAGGCAGAACAAATACAGAACACAAATCAGTTTAGTGCCAAACACCACAGGTCACTGCAAACGGTCATCAAACTCTACCTTCTTGCTACGTGACTTTCGGCTCTTCAGGTTTGGCCTTGCGTTCTTTGCAAAGCTTAGATCAAACTCGTTGTTTTCTGTATTTGTACCTGCCTCAGTCGCAGGCTGGTATTTAAGAAATTGGGAATTTATAGAACGTTGATGGGATAAGGGTTATAATGCAAAGCATCTTTTTTATTTGAAGAAAACTTTGGAGAACTCAACTGTCATATCTCATGAGGTAGTGAAACTACGGAACATATTTCTTCTCAAAAGAGGAAATTTTGTTAGAAATATATTCATACAAACAAACAAAAAGATAGTACATGTGACAAACTACTATTCAAACCATGATTGCTATTAGCAAAAAAGAGAGCAAAAATGCCTCTTTTTTGGGGCTCAAATTATGTCAGTAAAAAGCATCCCGAAACTTGAAATTTCACAAACTAATTTTCTCCTGACCTATTGGAAATCATTTGAATGAAATGCAAATGTCATAAGAATACTGCACGTGATGTTACTTGAGTTACATAAAATATCATTTAGCATAAAAATCACCAAAAATTACCAAAACAAAAAAGGTCACAGAAAAAGCAATACTTCTCCCTAATCTATTAAAGTCATTTGTGAAACTTTTCTTAAACCCTGGAGAATTTCTCACTGTTTCTGTAGGGCTTTTTTATGCTAAAATAAGAAAGTTTTTTAATGAAATCATAAAAGAGAGGTGACACTAACCCAGGAATAACAGTTTACCAATTTCAAAGCTTTTTTGGCTTACCCCAACTGCATGGAACATGACGTTAACAACACTCAAGTTTAAATTTTTTAAAAACAACTCACCGCCTCTAATTCCTTTGCATGTTTGTCTTTCAGTTTTCGGATCTTTTTGCGTCTTTTCTCTGCCATTCTAGCCTTCATAGACTTTGTTAGGTCACCATGTCGTTTGTCCATTTTCTTCTTTAAGGCAGCTTCCATGTCAAACTGTTCCCGTTTCATTTCATCGACAGCCTCTCCCGGTAAAGTACCTGCATTGACTAGATCGTCCTGCAGAGCAAAACGAGGGAAATTGAAAATGAGAAGAAAACACAGTGATGGAAAGATTGTCTTAAAACACACACAGCTGAGTCTGTTATGCTGAATAAGGAGAATTTCACTTGGTCAATGATTTTTTTTTTCCGTAATTTTTTTAATGTTTTCTGTGAAGTTTCGGTTCAATTTGGTTCGATATCATTTCCATACTATGCAAAACTCACATACAGGTTATAAAACGAAGAAAGTAACAAAATTCAGCCGAAAATTTTTTCCATAATAGCCTTAACATACCAACACATTAGCGACTGTCACAAAAAGGAATTACATTGTTCACTTTTAATGTCAAAATTTTTCTATGAAAAATGCTCCTTTTTCATACTGCTTAAAATCAAACAAGAAGCTGTAAACTATACCATTGCATTTGAGAGATTTTCAGACATCTTGAGTTGTAATTCGTCTCTGAGTTTCTTGTTCTGTTCTGCGAGAGCGTTCGCTTTACCGGAAGCTTCCTCTGCGAAGAGTAGATCGAGGGCAATTCCTTGCTCCAGGAGGGTAGCAAATGCATCTCCATCTTCATCCTCCTCCAGGGTGAGTCCCGCCTCCTCTGCTTCCTGTTTGTGTTGACGTTTCATCGCTGCCTCGCTTTGGTTTCTCTTCTGTGCCAAGCGTTGCAGGAGATCCTGCATCTGTCGCTGTTTGCTGCCCTCTAACTTCTCCAAGGTATCGGCCACCCGCTTGTCGTGTTCTGTGATCAGCTTGTCCACCTCTTCCTGAGACGATGCCTTTTCGAGTTTCTTGTTGAGCTCGTTGTTGAGATCCTCAAGAGCTGACTTTCGTTGTCTGGCCTAAAAATGTGAACCCGAACAGGTTTATATTTTAGAATGAAAAGCCTAAATTTAACTGTAAAACCTTCCATAAAATCATTTTTTTTTTTTTTTCTTTTTTTTTGTGGCCTTGGGTTGTCTTCCATGGAAGTAGGGAAAGCAATTATGATCAATACAAACTATTTCTTTACTTCAAAACACTCATTACTTCCTATTTTTTCTCTGTATCAGCTTTGTTTCAAGCTAGTCATTCTGTACAGAAACAGTCATGTGACTTCATCAGGTTACAATTTATTCTATCATCACAGTGTCCTCCGTCTCTTTAATAAACCAATTTCCTTTTCCAAAGCAATCCACATCCTAGATAACTACACCCAAATCTTACCACATATTGCTATAAACAATGACTTTTACTCTTGACACACAACTAGCCTACTTCTGTATCTCGAGAACAAAATTCCAAAACAAAACTTCGAGACGATCGCAAGTATTCTTGCTAAATCCGGGAGATGGCAATAGATTATTTTAATGTCTACTCTCAGATGTAAAGAGGAAACTCTAAACTCACATCAATCTGCAGAAGGTTCTCTATCTCCCTTTCTTCCTCCATCCTAAGGTCCTTCTCCAGTTTCACCCGTTCTTGGTTCTGCCGGGCCAGCAGTTTGTCCACTGCTGCCCCCTTCCCTGATACCAGGCTCATGCCTCCAGTCATACTGGTCTTCCCTCGCTTCAGCATCTCAGGACTGATGGGGATCTTACCCGAGTTGAGTTTCTCCAAGAGCGCTTGCAGGGCCTCCATCAACTCGTGCTCTCGAGATCTGCTTCCTGTTTTATGGATTCAGCACGAAATGAGAGAGTGACAAAGGAAACAATGTCAAATGTTAAAACATGTTCAACATTATTCTGTGATTTGGAGAACATTTTGTAAAAGGATCACTCAAAATATACATAACAAACCTGTTTCAATTAACTTGAATAGTTCTTGAAGTTTACCTGTTTTGAAGCTATAAACCTGTATTTGGTTTTGGATTGTAACTTTGTGTCGGTCTGACCGAGTCATGTACCTGTCACACCTAAAAACTTAAACTTTATCAATCACTTGTTGGATTATTGTTTTATTAAAATATCATAGCATAGATTCTGACTTTTCAGAGGAATCTCTAAATTTGTCCTCAACTATCATTATGTCAATCAATAATATTGTTGATGAAATAGCATTTTTCATACTTCATGTTCAATGTAAATGATATTTATCCGTATTCCTTACCCATATTCAATATTCCCAATCCCGCCCATCCCCCCCCCCAAAACACATGCACGCACACACCTAACCCCCACGAGATTGCAGCTTGGTAATAGAATGCATAAGGAAAGCACAAACTGAAAAGAATTGCTTATATTGTTAAATTATCTATCAATAAACCTGACATGAAAACTGAATAGGAAACATTTCACTATTTGAAAAGGGCCAAGAAATTTTTGACTTCAACTAGTCCAAATCCCACTTCAGCCAAATATATCTTTGCTCTGTTAAAACCAATTATTTTCTAAGCCTGCAGTTCCATTTTGTCAAAGATAATTCCCAAAGACTGTATGTGGGGAACTCTAAATTAATATATATATATATATATTTTTTGTTTTTAAATACATGGATGCTACAGCAATATTGTGCAATCACCAATCTGAGAGGTTACGTTACCTGCAAAGTTGTACTGTCTGTTGGAGGTGACATTGACTACATTGGGTCCGTCAGACGCAGCCCCTTGAAGCCCGTCGTGTTCCACTCTCGGCCCAGACCTCTGAAGTCCCTCAATCTTCGCTGCATCCAGGTTCACCAACAGACTCTTCAGACCGTCCGTCTGTTGGCTCATGCGTTCGTAAAATCCGAGTAAGTCCTCCTGCTGTTTGGCCAGCTGTTGTGAGAGGTACAGGGTCTGATCTTCCAGTTTGTCGTAGAGGGTACGAACATTGAGGTCCTCTAGCAAACCCGTCTCGTTCTTGACCAGCCCGGCTCCAGCAGGGATAGAGGCTTCTCCGACACCCCCTGCCTTAACGATTTCTTCTCTGTTATAAAGAATATCAAAGTTATTGTAAAATAATATGGTCACAAAACCTAAATTCCCTTTTGTGTGACAGTACTGACTCAAAACAATGAAGAAAATAAGTTAACTACAAAAAAACAAGACTGTTGACCTGCTTTTTGCTGAATTTCATAAACAGGATGACAATAATGTCAGCAACACTTTAGTAAGAAAAGTTAACACTTTAAGTAAAATTGGACTGTATTCTACTGATTTCTCAAAGCTTTGGAATACTGTTATTAAAAATGTATTTGCTACTTTTCTTACAAACATAATCTAGACCATTGATATCAATGTTATCGCTGTCTATCAATTTTACAGAAATAAACTGCTTGACAAACTGAAACAAGAAAGACCTGTTCCAAAGGAAAGAGAAACAGTTTTTAGTGGATTCTTAGGTTTTTTAATACCTGTCAAAATCCTGATACTGCAGGTACCCTGGAATCTTTGGAGGGGCACCAAGAGCCCTGTATTTTGGCTTCCAGGCCTTCATGGGGTAGATACCGGCATATTTGGGTCTCCAGACTATCACCGCGACGACCAGCAGTATCACACATGCAGCCAAGAAGGATAACATACCTACAAGGAGAAAAAACAAGAACAAGGATGTAGAGGAATAACTCTCATGACACTCTGCTGAGTTGAACATAAGATATTCGGCAATATTCTGTTCAATATAGCAAACGTCTTGGTCTGCCCAAGAAGAGAGTTCAATGTCTCAGTATTTGCTAAAGTACTGATCCAAAATGTTATGTTTTCCTCTTTATATATACTTGAAGGTGAATTAAGAGATTAAGTAGTTCAAAGACAGCAATTGACCTCGAAGCCTTTTATTCATTCAATCTTGACAGTCTAAACAATCTCTTGGTTTTTTATTACTTCTTTGTAGTAAGTAAATAATCACACAATCCTGTTCATGAAATTTTTGGGGCAAACTTTTGGCTCATTCGCAGAGATTGAACAAATGGAAATGGTTTAGGGAGATCGGTTTAATAGGTCGTGTTTATGATGGAATACATAATGAGAACTTAAAGGAAAATCAGATACTGATGTATCAGTAACATGCATGCAGTGATATACTTCAGGTACACCTTTGACTTTCATCAAAAATGCACAAATCACAAAAAATAGTTTCTTTTATGTTCATCTACCGATCAGAGAACATTTATTTTGTTTGATATCCTAGCTCTACCCATCACATAATTTATTTTCCCCTATTATTAATATTCAACTCCTTCGGTTATCATCTGCCAATCAGAGAACATTGATTTCTTCAACTACTAAATTAAGTTTCTTTCTTCTCTCCATCCCTTGTCTACTAATCCCCTAACATCTATCTCTTTGTGTTCACCATGCTCATTAACCTGTCTGTATTCTGTGCGTGTTTTTGTCCCTTCTGTTACTGTTACTTGTCATTTAGCCTCTGAAGAAGATCCTGCTAGGATCGAAACGTCAGGCCAACAATACTTTTACACATTCTCCTACACAGGCTCTCTAGTGGATGAGCAGTTCGCTAACAGTTTTATTTTATTTTAAGTTTATATTCCTCAGTCAATTATTAAGGATACATAGTTTGGCAAAATCTTCTTATTCACTTCTACCGATCGAAAAAGAGCAAACATTTTCCTGTATTAAGAAATCATCTTACCGATGATAAGACCCCAGTCAGGCTCCTCGTTTCCAGGTTCATGCTTGGACACCTTCTGTTCCACCAGGTTAGAACTTGACGACGGCTGGACCTTGAAATCCTGGCTATCACACGACACGCCTGCTTCCTGCACGGAAATGATCACCTCGTGCTCGGGCTCCTGGGTGTCAGCGAACACGTACTGGCCAGATTCCACAAACACGTGGGCGAACGAAGAAATGGACACGTTTGTGCTCTCCACGTAGAATCTAAGGTCTCGGAACTCGCTGTAATCAAATGTAGGGTTGGTGTTAAAGAGGTGATCCTTGACGTAAACCGGGTAGTGACTGAGACTTCGATTGACTTCGTTGATGGAAACTCTAAATATCATCATATCTTCCAGTTCTAGACAGAAGAGGGGGTTAGGAATACCGCTGAGGGTGTCTCCAGAAGTCGCCAAGAGTCGCCGACGACTGAAAGTGGAAGTGGTATTGGGCTCCGATGATGTAAAGTCATTGGTTAGGAAGATGGATTCTGTAGTCAGCTGTATGGTAGTAGTGCCTGTAAGTGTGGAAAAATATAATAGATATTAAGAATATGCATATTAAACTCCATGATCTCTTATGGGTCTTTATGGTTTGCAATTGTTACATAATAATATGTCTCTCCACACCTTTCTGTCTTTGTCCTCCAGTTTATTCCCTCCCCTGTTCCTTTAATCCTCCCTTTGTCCCTCCACTGTTTATCTCCTACCTCTCCTCTTCACCTGTTGCTTTCTTCTCTCCATCCCTTGTCCACTAATCCCCTTACACCTATCTCATTGTGTTCACCGTGCTCATTAACCTGTCTGTATTCTGTGTGTGCTTTTGTCCCTTCTGTTACTGTTACTTGTCATTTAGCCTCTGAAGAAGATCCTGCTAGTATCGAAACGTCAGGCCAACTTACTTTTACACAATAATATGTCAAATACACACTAATACTGATGGAAAAACAATGGACATCATGTGCATATAATGCATACAAATTATGTATATGGATGTACATACTAACGCACTTGTGTAATGCTTGGTTGCCAAACAAGTTAAGACTAAACGATGTTCTTTCATTTGAACCACAAACAGACGTACATTAACAGAACTTTAATCAGGTTGGACCGAAAAGAAAGGAAGAAATGGTGGAAATTGCACAGTTAAAACTTCCCCAAGAATTGGTTTGAAGAGTTTTGGAAACCATTTGTAAGGAGTAGTTAGACAGTAGAACTGGACCTGAAAGGCGCTGACATTTTAGAGAAAACGATGACATAACCTACGTTCCCTGATGCTCCCAAAATATAAAAACGCAAAGTTTCACTCTCACCCAGAAGTAGGAATTCTACATCCGATGGATCGGTGATGACGTGACCGACCGTTCCTGTGTCTTCAAAGGAACAGATCTCAATGTTTTTGGTTCCCGAAGTGTGGACGTTAGGGCCAATGATGTTTGGAACAGCCTGCAAAATGGACAGAAATGAGCAATTATACTAAATTACAAGTTACAAAACTAACATAAAGAACACAAAAAGACTCATATTATTAACTACATTTAATTCTTGTTTTTTTTTTTTCATTTTTGATGAAACTTAAACACCTGTTTAACACATGGCTAAGTGTCTTTACTGACCTAGTTTTGCATTTTATAAACATTTTGTGAATCAATCTTTGAATGAACGTGACAGCTCTGACCTACTTTGTAGGTGACCTAAGCATGAGGTCAGGGGTCAACTTCATTGAATGAATAATTAAGTGTGCCCTGTAAATCTGGTGATCAGAAAGTAACAAGCTTCTCACAGATACTGATTATTATCAAAGAGTAGTATCTGCTATGACTTACTGCTACTCTTATTGCATTAATGGTCAATAACTTTTTCAGCATTTTTACAACAGAAGAGGGAAAAAAACTATTCACGTAATAATCCTTCACTAAGTCTGCAAACAGTAAAGTTACTGCATCCTTATTGCATTTTCCTTTAAAATCAAAGGCAAATTATAACTTTGCAAACAATTCAATTCAATAAAATGTAGTCACGATTATGCACATGCTGCACATTTAGCAAAATCTCCATTAGTTTGCCATTAGTGGGGTGGGGTGGGCTCACCTCTTGGTTGACAGCTGTACCATTACTGGACATAGTAGTGACCACAAGTTGACCACTCTCAGTCAGATCACCCTGGACAGTTGGCTGGGTGCTTTGGCACTGGTTGTCACAGAGCTCTTCTGGTAGAGTATACTGATTGCATTCACATCTGGAATAATAACAATAGAAAGATTGACTCGAGGTGAGAAAAAACAAAAACCATACCATTTTTTGTGTTGCCATCTTTTGATTGTTGTATATTAAAAATTATTTTGTATTTATATTTTGATAGTCTTATTTTTTGTTACTCATTTTCGGCTGTTATAGTTTAGTATTTTAGTTTTATTGTATGCTGTCATTTTTTATTGCTTTTGTCTTTAATTTCTGAATTTTATTGCTTTAATAATTATTGTTAGGATATTTATTTATTTTTGTAATTTTTAGGATGCAATATTTTTTTAGACTGTAATATTTTTTAAGCTGTATTAATTTTTAAGTTGTATTATTTTTTTGGCGATTTTGTGAAGTGCTTTGAGATCATTCTTTGATGTAAAGCACTATATAAGAATAAATTATTATTATTATTATTATTATACCATGTTCAAATCAGATATAAATATGAAGCAGGGGATGAGGAGAAATGAGTTACACCAATTTGGATGCTCTTAAAATCAACAGATAATATTATCATCTCTACATCTGACATCAGCAGGGAAGGGGGACCCTCTTTGAACCGGTTCTTTTCGAGTAGTTTAAATTCTCGAAAAGAGATCAATGCTGGTACTGTAGAACACATTAATATTCCACACCGTTAGACAAGCATACAGAAGATGTGTTATAGAACCAAAAGAAAAGGGCTTCTGAATTAAACTTTATCATAACCCCCCCCCTCCCCCACCACCACTCACTGCCTCTCAAAGGGTAGTAAAATCAATCTACATGTATCTAGTACTTGTCATTGCATATATATATTTATATATATTCTGCATCAAGCATAATTTCTATTGCACAAACCACTATATAGAACAGCATTAGTAACAATGTGAACTAGGCTTAGGAATCTATGCAGCATCTTAATCTAATATATCAAACATTACACTGTAAAAGTTAAAGTTTAATACACAGTTCAATGATATAACTGAGTTGATAGAAATGAAAAATGATATCCTAGTTCAGGATCATTAAGGATCATTCAGGATCATGATAACTTCCACAAGTCCTATATCAAGAGTAGAACTCTACAGAAAACAAACTCATGTAAGGTTCAAGTGGTGATTGCTATCATTATGGATCATTCAGGATCATTATAACTTCCACAAGTCCTATATCAAGAGTAGAACTCTACAGAAAACAAACTCATGTAAGGTGCAAGTGGTGATTGCTATCATTATGGATCATTCAGGATCATTATAACCTCCACAAGTCCTATATAAAGAGTAGAACTCTACAGAAAACAACTCATGTAAGGTTCAAGTGGTGATTGCTAGATCAAGTGAGTAGTAGGTAATACCAGAGAATAAATTTCAAGATGGAACAACATCTCACAACTTTGGGACGAAAATGGGCAGGAGAACCTCTTTCTCATTAAAGGCATTGAAGACCAGCCCCAAACCGTGTGCGGCCATCTGAAAAAGTTAACTTTCCGTTGCTTGCAAGTGACATTTTGTTCGTGTCGCTACAAAATGCAGACAGTACGGTAGTGAAACGTGATACCTTGTTATCTTTAGCTGGACCTGAGATGTCCACCGCTGTATTGTTTGTACACTGTGCTGTGGGTATTGACCGCAGCTGTGTGTACTGACTGTAGACTAGTGTCTAACTACCGATGGTAGCAAGCTGTGTGTGTGTATTTTCTGGGATCGATGGTGGTGTCTAACACTTCTGTTACACCTCATTCGAAACAAGATCAGATTACCGGCATTAGACGTTTCTTTTTGCGCAAGTCTTCACACCCTTTAAGTATAAACTTTGATGAGTCTAATGACAGGAACGATTCACATGCAAGAATGGAGCCTCTAATTTGCATCATCTCACCTGCCAAGATCGACGTTGTACGTGCCGTCCTCAATGCCGCAAGACGTGGTACAATCTTTACCGGCCGGGTCGATACACATCCTGGTGTTTGCATCTCTGGCTTGATTCAGTTCACAGCGGATGTCAACCACAGGTTGGCAGTCACCGTCACTGTTGCCCTCTGACTCTGCAAGGTCAACCTCATTGTAGAAGATGTACCCCGACCAGCAAACACAAGACCCGTCTGTCGTCTGGAATGAACGATACTTGCCAATGCAGGAACAAGTGGCTTGTCCTGAGAAAGAGCAAAAGGAAACATCAACTGAATGTGAATGAAGACAATATTAAAGCTGAGAAACATATAAAAGCAAAAGATGAGTAACCTAAGATTGAGGTGAGCTCAGCCTGGTGGTTGGTGGGAGGGATTAGGATGAGCCGGTGGTTGGTGGGAGAGATTAAGGTGAGTGGGTGGTTGGTGGGAGAGGCTAATGTGAGTAGGGTAGTTGGTGGGAGGGAGGGAGGGATGGGATTTGGGTGTGGTAGGAGGGATTAGGGTAGACTGGTGGTTGGTGGGAGAGATTGGGGTGGTGGTTGGTTGGTGGGAGACTAGATTATGGTCTAGTCCAATATGGTTCTAGTCCACTATGATGCTAGAAACTCAAATATTGGTCACTCACATTCAGAATTAACACTTTCATCTCAAGGCCACCATCTATGAGTATTTCCACACTACTGAGACCATTACTTGTCTAATTGAAGTTTCCTTCATTTGTCTGGGAATTACTTCAAAGGCTTTAGAATCCAGTTTCAACACACTTTCAATACAACTTTATCATCTTCTAAACTGATGAGCTTTAAAACGACAGTCAGTTTGTTACATGACGAAAATCACGCACCTTCCACGGATAGAGCAGAACTTCCACAAGGTCGACAGGCCTTTTGTCCGGTCTGGTCGTTGAAGGTATTTACTGGACATAACTGACACTGGTCAGCCGTGACTGCCTTGACCAGATTACCGTACTGTCCGACCGGACACGGCTCTGGTGAAGATGACGATGGTGGACAGTAGAATCCTATCGGACAAGGATTCTGCTCTGGATCTCCAGTACCTAATTATGACAGATCAAATCAAAGAAAATCGATGAAAAATCCATGGATCCTTGTTTACATTGCCAACGTTCAAGAATATCAGTGAAATAATTGGGTAATAAAACTTTTGAACCTGCCCTGTTAGCTGAAGTCAAATATACAAATTCCAGCACATAGGAACAAATTAAATGGCCAAGTACTGTTAACCTAGTCTAGCACAATGCATAGATATTATTTGGCCTTCTTACTCAACCTTCCCCCCCCCCAACACGCCCCCTCCCCCCTTGCCGAACACCCCTAATCCTAACCCCATCAAAACATAAACCATAATAACACATTCAAGTAGTGAAACAATTTCACTTATTTGCAAAACAACCACACAAAATAGCTAGAAAAAGTAGAAGTGTTTCCAAATCTAAAATTCACTTTTGAGTTCTTGCATCTCAAGTAATTTCTCTTTCTATCTTCTTTCTTAATTGTCTTTGTTCTTGCTCTCAATTGTCTTGTTTCAAAACTTACCTTCTGGGCAGTAGTACCCTTCAGGACATGGAGAGCAAGTGTATTGTTCGGTGTGGTTGCCGTAGGTACCAGCCGGACAGATGCTACAAGATTCCGTGTCAGTAGACCGCAGGTCAGGGTGATCCACAGCCTTATACCCCAGAGGGCAAGCTGAGGGGACCTCACTTCCCTCAGGACAATACTTGGGGTAGAAGCATCTGAAGGATCAATGGATACAGACAAATATTTTTGGACACCAGATTAGCAATTACCCTTTTAAAAGCCAAATGAGGGACATTTCCAAATGACGGTACTTGAATGATGACTTAAATGATGACTTAAATGATAACTTAAATGGTGGTAATTAAATGATGACTTAAATGGTGGTATTTAAATGATGACTTAAAAGGTGGTACTAAAGTGATGACTTAAATGGTGGTACTTAAATGATGACTTCAATGGTCGTACTTAAATGATGACTAAAATGGTGGAACTTAAATGATGACTTAAATGATGACTTAAATGATGACTTAAATGGTGGTACTTAAATGGTGGTACTTAAATGATAACTTCAATGATGGTACTTAAATTATGACTTAAACGATGACTTAAAGGGTGGTACGTTAATGATGACTTAAATGGTGGTACCTAATAGGTGACTTAAATGATGACTTTAAGCAGTATTTTAATCATTTGATATTGTCATAGTCCAAGAAGAAAAGGGAAAACATTTGAGTGCCAGTATTTTGTTTCTCAACTATAGCTATTCTAGTTTTTAATTCACCTTTAAAATATGGTAAACCTCTGGCATGCTTCTTTAAGGTTCACTTGATGATGCTGTCAGTTGCCCAGTGCATGCCTTCAATCCAATGTGTTTTTTATTAATTCTAATTACTCAACCAAAATAAGTTTTTTTTTCTAACTTTCAAAGCAGCGAGGGAAAACAGTGTGGATATCAGATATAAAGATGCATAGATCAGTGTCTATACAATAGGGGGGGAAGAAACATTCCATTTTTGTACCTTCGTCACTTTCTGAGAATGCAAAATATGGTGTCTTTCATGTGACACTTAACTTTAGGAAAACTCACCTGGTATATGAACTTGACCCAAGGGGACAATAGTACCCACCAGGGCAGATGGGAGGTACACCGGTAGTACCTTCACAGTAATGGCCTGGTCGACAAGTGACTTCAATGGAGGCACCTAGGGGCACAGAGACAGGGGCATAGAATGATCAGATTATCAAAAAGTTACAAAACTTTGCAATTAATGGACCCTTTTCCTTATTTATATAAATTTCAAAATGGAAAATGGAAAACAGAACACATTTTCACAGTTATGTAATACAATGTCAAACTACACCAAGGCAACCAAGGGTGGCGAAACCAATGTGGGACCCAGGGGGGGGGGAATTGTCAGCAGGACCCCTTATTGAAGTCTTCAGTTTTCTTGAAGTAAATAAGGAAATGAAAATATTCTCATATTCTCATATTTTGATATTCTCATATTCCCATATTATAAAAGATTATTGATCCCATATTTCCACAGGCCGCCTGGTTGACTCCTGGTCCCCGGCTGTAGCCCCATTTGATCCCCTACCCTCTGTACAGGCCTGATGGCAACCTTAACCCTATAGAGATAGACAAGTAGATTATAATCTCAGAAATACATGAGGAGCTGGTTTTATTAGCCCTAGGACTTCTGCAGAGTATTATAATTTCTCTTGTGTGTGATTATGTACCTTCTGGACACTCGTAGCTGGGATCACAAGGGATGCCATAAACATTGAGTGTATCGTTCGGACAGAAGTAACCGGGATCACATAGAGGGCAGTCTTCATTGCTGACCCGTCCTTCCGTTGGAGACATCCGCCCACCGGTACATGGCTCTGGATAGGTGGTAGCTTCCTCACAGTAGTGGCCAGTAGGGCATGGAAAGAAGGTAGAATTGGTCATACCTGAATATTCAAAACAAAACAAAACTTTTCAAATAAGTCAGAGATAACAGGCGAGAGATCAAAACTACATAGATTACTTAAAGTGAGAATTGATGGACAACAGATACTTTTGATGAAGCAAGGATGTGCTCCGCGAAAGTCTGACCTATTTTTTCATAAATTTGACATATTATTCAACCTAGAGAACTGATAAAAACTTCACAATCTGAAATTTTACCGACACTGACGTTTAATATTTTAGGTTAATATCTGAAAAGAGAGGTAGAGAAATATTTGGAAGAAGTTTGTTTTGTGAAGGCTCTGACCTGTCTCGTTACAATAGTACCCCGGGAGACAATTAAAGCAATCTTCCGCACTCGCAGCTCCTACAACATCCCTGTAGTGATAGAGGGGGCAATCCATCGGTGCAAGTCCCTCAAGACAGTAGTGACCAAGAGGGCAATCATAGAGAATTGGATCACCTGTTGGTAAAGGTAAAGAAGAAAAAACAATTGTTATGTAAATGATGGTGCTGCTCAAACAAGATGATGCTTGTCTTTGCAGCAGAATTTGCAGCAGAATATATATATATATATATATATATATATATATATATATACGGAAAATCCAGAGCAGTGAAAAGACTTCTAGCCTCTGCCAGGATATGAGCCCAGGCCTCCTGCTTTATATGTGGACACCCTAACCAACTTACCAAGCATATATTTCTTTCAAAAAATCACACACTTAGAAGACCTTAGTCTTAATGATTCCATAGGTATCGATATCATCTGAGAATACGCAGATCAGCTCCTAGTCACACAAAAAAAATGACACTAAATTATCCAAAATATCAATATTTCAACTGTTCATGTTCATTTCAGAAGATGTTGCATTTTTGCATCATAACAATGCTGCATACCTTCTAAGCAGTAAAATCCTGCAGGACAAGGCATGCAGTCTTCTTCCTGACTACCAAACTGGACCCCACGATATGTGTTATTAGAGCAAGGTATCGGATCCATGGCTCCCTCAGGACAGTAATGGGCTGCAGGACAGGGTCCAGCACAGGTGGTGTTGGGCTCACATTGACCCTTGTCAAAGTTTGAGTCCGGGAAGTTGCCATCAGGAGTGTACTGGTAGCTGGTACTGAGACAGAAGTAACCCTCCGCACAATCTCCCTGAATCTCTCCGCCCCTGGTAATAGAAACAAATTAGAAATAAAAGGTGAAAGGTCATTTAAGCTGGTGTGTCTCCATTCTTTGTTCTTTATTTTTTGGCAACAAAGGATCCATTCGACATGTAATTATCTTATGATATTGCAATGTACTGTAATGGCATTGTGCTGTACTGTACTGAGCACTGTACTGAGTATTGTACTAAATATTGTACTGAGTAATAGGCTGAGCACTGTACTGAGTATTGTACTGAGCACTGTATGGAGCACTGTACTGAGTACTTTACTGAGTACTGTTCTGAGTACTGTACTGGGCACTGTACTGGGCACTGTATGGAGCACTGTACTGGGCACTGCACTGGGCACTGTACTGAGTACTATACTGAGTACTATACTGAGTACTGTACTGAGTACTGTACCGAGATCTGCACTGAGTACTGTACTGAGCTCTGTACTGAGTATTGTACTACATATTGTACTGAGTACTGTACTGAGTACTGTACTGAGTACTGTACTGAGTACTGTACTGTGCACTGTACTGGGCACTGTACTGAGTACTATACTGAGTACTATACTGAGTACTATACTGAGTACTGTACTGAGTACTGTACTGAGTACTGTACCGAGATCTGCACTGAGTACTGTACTGAGCTCTGTACTGAGTATTGTACTACATATTGTACTGAGTACTGTACTGAGTACTGTACTGAGTACTGTACTGAGTACTATACTGAGTACTGTACTGAGTACTGTACTGAGTACTATACTGAGTACTGTACTGTGCACTGTACTGGGCAATGTACTGAGTACTATACTGAGTACTATACTGAGTACTATACTGAGTACTGTACTGAGTACTGTACTGAGTACTGTACTGAGTATTATACTGAGTACTGTACTGAGTACTGTACTGAGTACTGTACCGAGATCTGCACTGAGTACTGTACTGAGTATTGTACTACATATTGTACTGAGTACTGTACTGAGTACTGTACTGAGTATTGTACTGAGTACTGTACTGAGTACTGTAACGAGATCTGCACTGAGTACTGTACTGAGCTCTGTACTGAGTATTGTACTACATATTGTACTGAGTACTGTACTGAGTACTGTACTGAGTACTGTACTGAGTACTGTACCGAGATCTGTACTGAGTACTGTACTGAGCTCTGTACTGAGTATTGTACTACATATTGTACTGAGTACTGTACTGAGTACTGTACTGAGTATTGTACTGAGTACTGTACTGAGTACTGTAACGAGATCTGCACTGAGTACTGTACTGAGCTCTGTACTGAGTATTGTACTACATATTGTACTGAGTACTATAATGAGTACTGTACTCAGTACTGTACTGAGTACTGTAATGTACTGAGTTATGGACTATACTGTGCTGCAATCTCAAGTTTCAACCTTTTTCAGTTCAAGTTTAATCATTTATGTTTTAAAGTCTTGATTTAATACCACAGAGCCTATATATAGAAAAAGCAAATAGAAATTTAAAATTAAAATAAAATAGACACAAATTTAAATTTTACCTGCAAAACTTTCCTGAAACACATGGCAAGCATTCATACTCTGACTTGAGACCTGTATCATTGGCATAGGTGAATGTACCATTAGGACAGGATATTGGATATCTTGTGGCTAGTGGGAGAAAATGAGAAATACACGTTAGCTAAAAAAATACCAAAAATGTAAAGCAGAATTAACAAGACAGAAGGCAAAATGAGACTGTTTGAAGAGGATGCTGAAAGGGTATTATTATTATTATCATTATTTACCAAATTTATATAGCGCTCTTTCCATGCTTAAGCATGTGGTATGCGTGTGGTATACAATGTAATCTTCAGCAGGTTTTCTCCACCATGCATGTTACTTCTCATCCTTACCAAATTTCAAAATTGAAGCGTTTCTATTCACAGAGTGTCCCATTTATTATACCTGTTAGTTTGTCTGAAACCAGTGGCATCAATCCCAAGGGACTTCCTCCCAGACAAACTCCAGTCCAAATATTATAGGGGCAGGGTACTTTAAATATGCCTCCAGAGAGCTGTAAATATTATATCCTGCTTGGGATTGGTGTCTCACTCAGAGACCGGGAATGATATGCAGGTTCTAATGAGCTCTCATAGCATTATGTGTGGGATGGGACACCCTCCTTAACCCCCTCTGAGTCCCCTTACTAGTCGCACATCAGACCTATAGTTATTGCTTAGACTACTGCCTAGCACTCACCCTCAAGACAGTTATGATATGCTGGGTAGGGCTATGGATCTGGTTCCAACAAGCTCTGAGAGTAATATCCTCTTTGCAATGGGGTTCTCTCCCTCCCCACCCTTCCATCTCCCCCTCCTTCCCACCCCCCCCCCCTCCAACCGTCAACACTTTCAAATGAGTCCTAATTGTTGTTCAGAGTACTCCTTAATATTAACCTTCAGGACAGTAATGATATGAAGGTTCCATTGAGCTCTGACAGCATTGAGCATGGAAAGAGGTTCTCTCCTTACTCCTACCCCCCCCCCCACCCTCCGGCCTCCTTAGCAGTCCTGCATCATTCCTATTATTATTGCTAAGCACTGTTCAGAGTACTCCCTAATACTCACCCTCAGGACAGTAATGATATGCAGGGCATGGTGTGGGATCTGGTTCCAATGAGCTTTGACAGTAATACCCAGCTTGGCAAGGGATACAATTTGACCTTCCTTCGTTAGGCTGGTAGTAACCGACCTCACAAGGCACTGGTGCGAGGGACCCCTCTGGGCAGTAGTGACCCACGGGACACTTGTAGTTGAGAGGAGCAGGAGTGGTGACGGTTGCATTAGCTGGGCAGTAGAAGCCTGCATAGCACTCATCAGTGGCGTTAACCTGGCCGGACATGTTACAGTAGAATCCTCCCGGACAAGGATCACACTCGTCCAATGATGCAGCACCTGTAAATTAGAGAATCGTGAAGTTGTACTCACTTGTCCCAGCTATCCCCACTTACAATGCATGCAGAGCATACAAAATAAACTGTGTTATGCAATATTAATTTAATTTCTAGAGGAATGACCAACTGGCATTATGCACCTTCATTCCTTCATTCATTCATTCCTAATCCAACCAATCAGATTTCTCTTCATTTGCATAGCGCATACCTAATTCCTAATCAAACCAATCAGATTTCTCTTCATTTGCATAGTGCATACCTAAATTGCTTCTGATGGTGCCTGGAGGACATTGCTCTGGTGCAGGGGTGCCTTCCACACAATAGTGGCCGAGTGGACATAGACCATTGTCTGGGAACTCGCTGGTGCTCGATGGTACCTTGTCATCGGCCCCACCTTCACAGTAATACCCTGCCTGGCAGTATCCTGAAGGATGAAAGGGGAAAATAGGAAAAGTATGATTGTGCGATAGTAATGAAAGTTGGAGATACAATGTTACTATTACTGCTAAAGGTATTACATATCTATGGATGGTGTCAACTTGGTTTGCTGCTCTTGTTGATGGTTGAGTCCTTTTTGTGTCTTTGGTTGTGTAAGCTTTGTTGGGTTTATTTTAATAGGAATCTGCAACAAGTTAAGTTGCAAACTTTAAAGCTATACTGATTTGATGATCTACTCCAACCACAACAACTTCAAATGGAGTAAGATATTGACATGAAGGGGAGAGGCAAAAATTTCATTGGTTGGGTGGTTGATGGGAATAAACTCTTTAGTCAACTGAATGGTGAAAGTAAGTAGTAGACCCATCTCAACTCAAAAGTCACTAATAATTATCTCAGCATACCAGTATGCTGTAATTATGCTTCCTCTGAAAGTCCTGAGCAATTGAATTACATCAGAAAGAAAAAGGTGGGGTATATCTGTACAATAAAAATAAAATGGTAATTTGTACGTAAAAAAGAGTTAACGCTTACTCAATAAAGGTAATTAAACCGTCTATCATTCTAATAACAGCAACAAGACTTTAAGGCATTTAAATATATTATACCATCAAGTTTTTACTGGAAAGTGATAGAATTATGCTCAAAATGGACATCTTGAACATAACGCACCCCACCCCTTTCCTGGATCTGAATTTTAAAAAAATCCTCCACCCTTATCCTGGATCTAAACATAAGACACCCCTCACCCCTATCCTGGATCTAAACATAAAACACCCTCCCCCACCCCTATCCTGGATCTAAACATAAAACACCCCCCCACCCCTAATCCTGGATCTAAACATAAAGACACCCTCCCCCACCCCTATCCTGGATCTAAACATAAAACACCCCCCCACCCCTAATCCTGGATCTAAACATAAAGACACCCTCCCCCACCCCTATCCTGGATCTAAAC
>JAIPMN010039839.1:0-34458 GCA_020650975.1 Apostichopus californicus
TGGTATGTACATTTAGAAGAGATACTTTTAATACACTTATGATGAGTTGAACTTCTGCTCTGAGCATCCACGTCTCTCTGTTTACGTGTATGGTACTGTGCAGTTAAGTTGGTATTTCACTGATATTTTCATAAACATGGTTTAGGCGTCCTCTCCAAGTAAATGACGAGCAACCACAGAATCGTATTAATTTATGTGCGAGGATCCCGTGTTTGCACCCGAGAGCTGTTGTACAACGTGTACCTGTATGGCAAGCAAAATGCCAAATACCCTGAAATCGAAAAACCTGTGTATTCTTGATAATCCAGATTAATCGATTGATAATCAATTCTATCAGTCGAAAATCTAGGTTAAAAGAGTTGGTCGAGAATCCTGGATTGTCGACGATAAACCTGGATTTTTCTGTTGAAATTCTAGGTTTATCTAAATTACTTTGATAAACCTGGATTACCAATCGAAAATCTGAGATTTTCGGTTGATGTTCCAAGCGTTATTCGAGAATCAAACTGATTTTTCGGTTGAAATTAAATCTTGGTTTTCAACGGGGCGAAAATCCAGGATTCTCGGCTGATAAACCTGGCTTATCAACCTATCAACAGTGTATTTCTATTATTGGGCATTTAGCCAAATATATGTGTAGTCGATCATATGTATGTTGCGAAGTCGTATACTGACGAACCTACACAGCAATTTTTACTTGGTCTCTCGGCATCTTCAAGCAGAAACAAAGTCAGTCTGAGGGGGGGGGGGGGTGCTGGGCGGGGGTATAGCCTGGAATAGAACACGAGCCCTAGCTGGGGTCCAGACGATGCGAGAGGCGCTGGTCGGCCGGGTCCCGGACAATTAGGTCACCAGACTCCCGTTGTTCACTAGATCTTCAGTTTCCTTAAGTTTAGTATGGGAATGAAAAGTCCATCCCATATTTTCCCGGGCGCCCCCCCCCCCTTCCCCGTCATATTTTCCTGGGCAAAATGGGTGGCGGCCACTCGCCCTCTCGAAGGCTTCAGCCCGGTTGCATGGCTTCAGATAAAGGAAAGAAACCTGTGTCTCTAACAAATACACAAAGCGATGGTTGGGCTTGTGGCTCCTTGACATTTCATGATGGTCCTGGTCCTACTGATTGTCCACAGACTATCTATAGATTTGAATCACATAATGCAATTACATGTTGAAGAAAAGTGCTTGACATTTTTTTCAACTTGCTTACCATTATTGCACTTTCCAGCATTTTGGGGGACAATCATCGGTAATTCATAACATGATCAGGAAATCTCATGAGCAAATTGAAATGAAAATTACTTTAAATCAGCAAATTTCTGCTTTAGGTTAACTGTATGCGTGACAAATAAGGATTCACTCCAGGCCTGATCCTTGTCGGGGGAATTGTTGCATGAACGGCTAGCAATGGAGTACACGTAATGAGCACAGAAATTATCTAGCATGTCTTTGAATTCAATTTTGGTCAATCTATTTTCGCAAAGATGGCTGCAAACGAAGAAAACGATAAGGACATTCCAAGGCCAAGTCTTTCCAAAGTTTTGTTAGAATACGTGAACGATACCGTTTCTTACAGGAGCCAGGCATTAAAAGATTTACATCAAAGAGTCCTCGTCAGGGTAGTCAATCCAATTTTAAGCCGAATCGGTCATTTCGACGACCGTTTCCAGGCAGGAGAATTGGACGCAGGCAGTTGCTATGTGGGATTACAACACACTAAACCTTACGAATTTGACTGCGTGGTTATACTGCACAGTTTAACCAGTAACAAATCCCTGCAAACAACTGATGAAGGGACTTGCAACTCAGTATTTTTGGACTCATCAGCATGCGATAATCCCTACGTTAGCAAATTACCCGGTTATGGCTTTCTTGTTGTTGATGAAAGTAAAACTTTGGTTCATAATTTGACAAGTGAGCAGAATGATCCTGTGAATAGTGAACAATTAATAGAAAATGAATGTTTTTTATGTCCAAAGAAAGTCACCAGTGTCTTTTTCAAGGCTGTCCACCGTGCAGTGAAGGAATTACAAGATGAACAGTGGTGGGAGGAAGAACCAAGTGTATTTGAAGTCAATGTTTTTAGACAAGGTGAGATTAGATCTGATATTGTACAGTACATTGGAATATGAGGACATTTATAATTTTGCCAAAAGTTTTGACTAGATTCTTGTCACAAGTAGTAGGAACATTGATATTATAATATCAATGTTCCTACTAATATGTGACAATATATTTAGGAGTATCATTGCTTGGCCAGTTAAATGCCAGCAACATATAAATTTCTGCACTGTTACTGAGTTAAAGAATTCATGTGAATTTCATTGAAAATTTCCTTTGATGTTATTTTTGCTTATACTATAATTTATAGTAAGCAATGGAAAGTTCGGGATTACGTAGTGGCTATAATTGAGTGCTCAAATTTTATGTAGCAGTTTAGAAGGCTCAGAATTTTGTCGTTTATAAAATAGTATGGTATATGTTAGTGTTTACACGGGTCCAAAAATCGGGAACCGGGTACCCGAGAGCCGTTACCCGTCGGGTATCCGGGTACCCGGAAAAAAATTATTTACCCTCGTGTATCACGATTTTCAAGAAATTACATATTGGATGCTATAATAAATGAATTATATTCTCTACTGACAATGTTTTCATGTTCAAATAAGTAGGTGTAAGATAAGGTATAAAACCTTCAATAATTTCTATTTGCTTTTGTTTCTTTCATTAACTTGTTAATAACTTCATATAATTAACATTACTACTAACATCGCACTGCCGCCGCTGCTTATGCTTGCTCTACACGTCTTTTGGATCAGACCATATAAATATCCAATTTAGCTGTTAAACAGTTGTTACTACTACTATCTATTATGCAGGCCCAAGGTTCGCATTAGCCGCGAGATTGCGCGATTCGCGCAATTTGATCGCATTTGGAATAAACGATCATTAAAAAGCCACTTGCGATTATTATTTTTTAGTTATCCCGTCTATAATCCATAAACATCTCGTAAAATTCCTTGTCAGCTTTTCCTTCTATGAAATAAACGAATGAATAAATAATAATTTCTTCCACATGGTTGCCTAACACCACACTAAGTCAATGAGAAATCTAGCCGGCTAAGCCTAACCATCTGTTTATTCGCTGAAATTATGACGCAGTTATAAGATATCCATGGATTACTTTCATTATTGCTGTTACGTTCGACCACATGGTAGCCTAACACCACACTAAGTCAATGGGGTATCTAGCCTAGCCATCTGTTTAGTAGCTGAAATTGTGACGCAGTTATAAGATATCTATGGAATACTTTCGTTATTGCTGTTATCTTCGACCACATGGTAGCCTAACACCACACTAAGTCAATGGGAAAACTGCCTAACGATCGGTTTGCAATTTTTTTTTTTTTTTTAAATCACACTTTGCGTAGGATTCGGGTAATAAATTAGGAACCGGGTAGTATTGCGTCGGGTGGTTACCTTCGTTATTGCTGTTATCATCGACCACATGGTAGCCTAACACCACACTAAGTCAATGGGAAATCTGCCTAACCGTCAGTTTGCCAATTTTTTTTTTTTAAAAATCACACTTTGCGTAGGATTCGGATAATAAATTAGGAACCGGGTAGTATCGCGTCGGGCGGGTACCCGGGTATCCGGATAACCCGTGCAAACACTAGTATATGTGTACAGTACAAAACTGCTGTGAATACATCTTTGGACTTGTGTAACAATTTGATCAATTTGCAATAGCATTTTGCAAAGCCATACTAGATAAATTCATCCCTGCAAAGCTAGGGTTAAAGGTACAGTATGCTCTATTGGTCCCAAATATGCTAGATATGCAAATATGGTCACCTTTGGTCAAAATCTTAAACTGTTTTTATTACAACCTTGGAGGTTTACTACATTCAGTCATCGTGTGTGTTCGATAAATATGTCTGAGAACGATTTGGCGAGTAAAGACCTCAAGGAAAGTTTTTGAAAACTTCTAGCAATTATAGCGTGCTATATTTTGGGGCCTATACTGACTAACTTTAAATGTAATGTATATTAGCATTTATGTACAGGTACCTTTGACCAGAAAAAATATATGTTGTATCAATACTGTGCACAGTCAGTTACATTATGGTAAATTTAATGGTTTAGTTGTGAATCTTGATGTCATTTCACCTTCTAAGGCATTAAACCTTTTTTCGTTTTCTACTTTACAGTGATTCTGCTAGGTTTACTCTAATGATGGAAACATGAGAACATCTTTGACCCACTATCATACATAACATTTACATTTATAAGCTAACTTCTATGACAATCAGTATTGTAATAATTTAAAAGTTTCCTATCAGACTTGTTCAGATTCCCTTTATTCTCTCTTTACTCAAGGTCCAGCAATCACACTCACAGCATATCTCACTGGGGAGATCTTTACCATTCACCTTCTACCAGGGGTTCCTTTTACTAGCAACTGGCCAGAGACATTGAGAAAATGGGGACCACCTTCAGCAGTTAGACCAAATCCGTGGCTAGTGAGTCCGTTAATGAGGGAGGTGATGGAAGACTTTATTGCATTTCCTGGACAAACTCCTGAGCAAGGAGATAAGAGACTTTGGTCAATGTGTTTTTATTACTCTGAAAAGAAACTCTGTCAAATTACAGAAGAGAATACAAGCACTATTCACAGAGAGGTTAAACTTGCCCTGGAAGCTCTATGCGCCGAAAATGAGGAAGCCTTTCATCCAATAACTCCTCGATTGTTAAGGATGGTGTTTCTTCATCAGTGCATGCAATTCCCACATGAGCAGGACTGGATGCCCAAGAAACTGGGTCGAGCTTTCGTGGACTTGTTCCTCGCCGTCATCACCTGCACCAGATCTGGGTCGCTGCCTCACTTCTTCATCCCACAGCTGGATATGCTCGGCCATCTGAGTAAAGGAGACTTGAAACGAGTGTCGCGACATCTGAAAGCGATTTTAAACAACATCGTCGAAAACCCAAGTAAAACAAAATTCCTACCCCGTAAAAAGCTTAGAAAGAAGGTAGCGTTGTAATGAATATTTGGCCAGATATTTTTGAGGATGTTGTTAGATTTAGGATAGTAATGTTGGATTAGGCTGGCATTATACAATAGTAATTTATGAACAAATTCATCTTGACAACAGTACCTGACATATTTTACGTCGCGGAACTTTTTTAAAAATTTTAATGTTGAGAATCATACTTTCTTATAGTTTGTGCAATTTTCTGTATGCTTAAATTTTTATGTTTCATGAATGATCTTTGATAATATGTATAGTTTGTGGTTATAAATTCTGCAAAGTAGTGTACACAGAACTATCAGGGAATGGCAGGAATTGATTACTTTTAAACTTTGTAGTTTGCTGCAGGAAAGGGAGCTGGAGTGCTTAGTCCTTAATTAGTGATATTACCATCCTTAATTACCTTAATAATCATCAACAGTATTCTTTTGGCCTTGGGAAGGCATGGATGTTAAAAAAATTGAGGATTGACATTGCATTCAGTTATCACATGTAAGTAAACTGTCAATTCCAGCCACTTATCTAATTATTTTCTTAATTTAATATATTATTTCTTATCAAAAATTCTTGAAATTATACAAGTTGAGCATAACTATTGCCAGTTCCTTTATCCTTGATCCTTTTTGGTGATATTTTGCAATTTCCATCAAACTGTGGTATTAAATTTTTTCATATCATTCATTGTGCAGTATTTTTAACTCATCTATTTTTCACATCATTCATTGTGCAGTATGTAAAAGTCATTCATATGGGCTGGGGTAAGAACTGAAAAGTTTCTGATATTTCTAGTGATACTAAATTTTATCCTGTGCAGGACAGCCATAGTTGCCCTAAACATTTGCTCAAAAAAGTTTCAGTCACCAGGCATGCTAAGACTAAAGCTAGGTGCATCCATTGCAACTCTTTCCTTTTACGCCAAACAGTCTGTGCAACAGGAATCAGGGACAGGAAGATGTCATGCTTGAGACAATATTAAACAGTACACATTGGCAGGGTTAAGGCACTCAATTGTTAGGAAATATCCATAAGATATGTTCTTCTTTTGGGAATGATAGTTGTGTATGTGAAGGAAGTGTATTCTTTTGTACAAGGAAATGAATGGTTGAGGCTGAACTAAATAATAAATACAAGACAACACATATTCAAAGTTCTTGTTTCTTCCTTTTTTTATTGCACAAGCTTAATGCATTTCTGTCAATTGTTTGGTATATATATAACATTATAGTTTGTAATTTCTCAATGAAATGATGTGTTCTCTCTCTCTCTCTCTCACTCTAGCACAGAAATTATGGGATTATAAATTACCACTAGTAGGATGTGTTCATTTCCAAACATCTTTCATACACTGCCTGAACCATTGTCCGCCTGGCCTACCTACCTTGATCCACCCTTTATATAAAGCTCCACGATTTGACATTCAATTTGGCCTGTGTGTACATTCCACTACAAAGCATCAAGATCCTTAGAGGCCAGTTAGTTGCACAATTAAGCTTTAGAATTTATTAACACTTTCATTGATCCCAAACAATAAATCAATATTTGACCTTGTGGTCAACAGGGAAAAACACTGTGACAGTCAGTTACCAGAGTGGGAGATAAGAGGGGTATTGATGTCACTTAGCTAACTTTTGCCCCATATTCCCTAGGGGCAAAAAATATTACTTAAACAGAATATGATGCAAGTTATGATGATGACACTCCCTCCCACCGCCCAACCCCCACCCCCCCCCCCCATCCCTATCACATACATGTAAACATGTATACAGTAGCTCTATATCTTTTTCTACAAAGATAAATGTTAACTACATATCATAAGTTAACAGTAATCATCTTAACAAAAATACAACTTATAAGTTACAAACTTAGACTTCTCCTTTTTCTTTTTCAGATTTAGTAAACTGGTTTTTTGCTGGAACTTTTGCTAACTTTTCAATACTATACTTGATACAAAACTGCCAACTCAATGTAGTTCATTAGCTTGACAACTCAAGTTTCAAAAGAATACAAAAATGATGAATACTCAGATGAAATCAGTGTCTGGGCAATGAAACATTTGGAGTCCAACAATTGTTAAACAATTAGCTCCACTTTACAGTAAGCCTAACGTTCACTTGGTAACAAACACTAGGACATCAAACCCCAAACACACTGCTCTCAAGCATACATTGGAAAATAATATCTAAAAGATAAAATACTGTCAGCAATGCACAAATTCAAAACAACAAACCATACATATTCCTTGTTGGCTTTAGACATTTGTTTGCATTTTCAAAGTTTTTAGATTTCTCAATCAATGTGTTTGCTTCTCATTCACAAATGCACTTAGAAGGCCTCAATATTTCCTACATTTTGAGTGTGTTGCTATAGTTACTACATAATTCTGCTCATCATTAATTCATGTTCAATCTTTGATATATGTAAGCCAAAGCTCTAACTCTGACATCCTTCTCCAAAAAAAGACAAAAAACACATAAAAAAGACATGAAACAGAAAGGCCATGAGTACCCGTAATGCCCCTTCCAGACATAAATGAATACATAGCCAGGAAATATCTTTAATATAGATGTATACACCTTCAACACATTAAATTAATAGATTGTGTTTCAAATAGAGATTCCAACTTGCTCACTAACATAGTGACCTGATATTCTGATTACAAAACTGTAGTTATCAAGGTCTATTCAAATTGACAGTAAATGGCCAAACTAGTTTGCTTTTCAACAGTCTCCATGGAAACGTGAATGTCTGGAAAACTACATTGCTGCCAATCATGTTTCAAAAATTGATATATATCAAAGAAGTGATTTGTGGTTTAAAAAACAACAACAGAATGAACTATGTCAATTTAAATAGGAACATTTCTATATCTATCCCCATGACTTGATACAGATGCTCCATCATGCCATTCTCACATACATAAAAATAAACAACTTCTTGCTAGTATCTTCTAAACTACGGAATATAAGCCTACCAACAGGTTACACAGCTCTCAGTTGATTAGACTAGAGACTGCCGCTTCCAAAGGGACAGCTTATATCAATGCATCAAATCATCCTCAGCAGATACCTTCTCCATTGGACTATGCCAGCCCTACCTCTGGGCAAAATGATCAAGCTTCATATTTCATCTTCACTTCCCAATCACATCAACTGAAGAAATAAGTTGATTCCAAGACATTTTTTAGGTCAAATTCTCCAGTCTCCGGAAACTTCTCCACGTAATCTTTGACCTTCAGGATCTCCATGGGGTTTCCTTGTTTTATTCTCATCCCTGGACCTACCTCTCTGTAATTTGAGACCAAACATGAAGAAACTAAATGCATCAACCTCCAAGTAAATTAAAGAGGAATCATGATAAATATATGGTTCAATTTCACTGGTAACTGGTAGAGATATGCAGTACCATCCAAAGGGAAAGGAAAGGAAAGCACAAGAGAATACCCTGAGTTTATGGTATTGTAGCATACCACTGAATGCTTTAAACATGATTAATACTTATGAATATTTCATTTAACAGCTGACATTTCCATTTCACAAAGGCTTTCACTTTGTATCATAACTGCATTAGCACACAATAAACTTGAATTAGACCATAAGACCATGTTTGTGCATGTATTTTTAGATGTTACAATCACAACAGTTTGATACTTACAGCTCTCCAAACTTCTCCACCAGATTTTTAGCAAGGTTGTGCAATATCGGCTGCTCGTGTAGCATTACAAATTGTTCTCTGCAAATCTACCCAGCAAAAGGAAAGAGAAAAAAAAAACTACTGTAAATCATGATTTCAAAAGCATCTTGAAATTCAGGAGCATTGATTTATTGTATTTTGACAGTAACTGCAATAATCTATCACATTTTTTTCTTTCATATTCCATGAATTAGGGCCAAAATAGGTATTCATATACACTTATTAGAATAAATGTAAATATTGTTTTCAATAAGATGACACAAAGTTCAATAATCTCCTACTGAGTTGCTTCAGCCTTACCTCGTTCATCAAATCTACAGAACACGGGTGAGTCCAGAAGCAGTCGTGAACTGATGCAAATGTGACCCCCGACCTTTGACAATGAAGTGAGGTTAGCATCATGTGTGTCGAATCCAGGGAATGAATAAAATTTGGTGGGAATGCGTTCTTCTGTTTCTGGGCATCGGGTCGACTACGAGAGAAATGAACGGTTATTGCAATAAAGGGGTGGAGTTAATGTTGATGCAGACTAATACAACTGAAATGCATTAAAATCATAAGTGGTGGAACCAGGGGGCACATGCCCTCCCAATTATATATGAAAGAGCTCAAAATAGCCCCTTTTTATGAATTACAAGTGCCCCTTCTTGGTAACAAAGAGGTACTTCATGTAGGAAAACTGTAACCTTTTGATATTTAACCCTTAGTGCACCTTCGTAGAAAAATTGTAAAATGTCAGTTTTGTCAGTTTTGGTACAGAACACTCAGTGGACTCATTTTGCCACAATGTTTTGGTGGTAACTAAGTGGGCTGTCCCCTCAATTCAAAGTCATGTCCCCATGCCCGACCATGTGTGTGCCCGTCCAGAATGTACCCGCATTACCGAGTCGACAGTATATACAACAGGCAGAGTGCATTAAAGCTACTATCTGCTGTCAATAACAGGTATCTTGTAGCGGCTCATCTGTTGCGAGTTATTTAATAACAACAATATTTGTATCAGCGATCTTGAAGACAATCTTAACAGAGGAATTGAAGTTTTTGAGGATAAATAAAGGAGGAAACTAGAAGGTTGAATGAGGGTTATTCAATCTGAATATTTGATGTGTAGCTACGTTAAAGTAACTTACCCTTTTGCATTGGTGGTGTCGTTGTGGTAAAGGGACCACTTTTCTGTGGTACTGACCCACACTTGATTCTTCTTGTGGTACGGCTGTACGATTGGTAGACCCAGGGGTGTGACCCACTCCACAGAGGAGCCTCCTTTGGCGATCATTAAGGCACTCTCCGTGAGCCAATCCTTACAGGGAAAGAAATAACAATGAATGAAGATTACATGGTTTTGTCTAGTAACAGATAGATCTGCACTTTGTGTTGGAGTTTAGCTTTTTTTCCATCTGACCATGGCATGTCATATTTGTAATATGAAACTACCTAGAGATCTACAAGGTTATTTAACTGCTCTGACTAGAGAGTTTCTGTTTCATTCGAAGCAGTAACATTTTCCATCCCACATATTCATTGGAATGTTTTGATTTGTTGATCCTGGAAAACCTTGTGGTGGATGAACATTAGCAGATTCTACTTACTTACTTACTTACTTACTTACTTACTTACTTAGGTGTCTTAGCTTTGAACAGTTGTGAAAGTTATGGAGTAAAGAATTGAGGAGACAATAAAAAGCAAAGCGAACCAAAGATGGTTTCACAAGATTGTGGAGAGCTCAAAATGCAGTAATTAATGATGCCAAAACATGTAAGAAAGCAGTCAATTATTTTTGTAATTGTAACAGAATATAATTATCAGTTGTAAAAGTTGTGACAGTTATGGAATAAAGAAATTGAGGAGACAATGAAAAGCAAAGCAAAGTTCTTGGCAGAGAATTAAGCTACACTGGAACAAAGTTTGGAGACTGACTTAATCAGGAAGAAAACAAAAATCAACAAGATTCTGCCGAATCACTGACTGACAGACAGACCAAGTCTGACTTTCTGAAATACCTGTATTTCTCTGGTTTTGGCAAACATCTTTCCCAGCGATTGAAAGACTTTTAGAACCAGATAGCCGGCTGCATACCAGGCATCGTTCTCTGAGAGGACCTCCATGTCCTTCAACTGACGGAAGATTTGATGACGTCCTCCGAATGCTGTCACACCGTAGACCACGGTCATCACTGTTTGCTTAACGACCTATGAAGAAATGAAAAGGTAGCGAATATTACTAGGTAACGAATATGACCGGGTAACAAATATTACCAGGTAACGAATATGACCAGGTAACGAATATTACCAGGTAACAAATATCATCAGGTAACCAATATCACCAGGTAGCCAATATTTCCAGGTAACGAATATTACCAGGTAACGTATATGACCAGGTAACGAACATTACCAGGTAACGAACATTACCAGGTAACAAATATCACCAGTTCACGAATATCACCAGGTCACGAATATCACCAGGTCACGAATATTACCAGGTAACGAATATCACCATGTCACGAATATCACCAGGTAACAAATATCACCAGGTAACGAATATTACCAGGTAACGAGTATCACCAGGTCATGAATATCACCAGGTAACAAATATCACCAGGTAACGAATATTACCAGGTAACCAATATTATCAAGTAACGAATATTACCAGGTAACGAATATTACCAGGTAACGAGTATCACCAGGTCATGAATATCACCATGTCACGAGTATTACCAGGTAACGAATATTATCAGGTAACGAATATTACCAGTAACCAGTATTACCAGGTAAAGATCATTATAACCCTTGTAAACCCTTGTAAAACTCATGTAGAAATAGACATTCAATGTAAGCACTTTGTAGACGATTTTGATGGCATCTTTCTCATGACATGTAATTTTTATGTTTTATGATGTACTTGTTGAGCTCTTATAAGTTTGATACCTTGGAATGTTTGATGAACAATTTAAAGCTACATCCATTTACTTTATATTAACCACATAGCAGAATATAAGCCTAGGTAGTTTGTTTTTTATACACCCAGTACATTGCCCAAAACTATGGCTTTCAACTTGTCCCTCCCATCATACACAAAACTCATGTAGAAATAGACATTCAATGTAAGCACTATGTAGACGATTTTGATGGCATCTTTCTCATGACAAGTAATTTTTTTTTGGAATGTACTTGTTGAGCTCTTATAAGTTTGATACATTGGAATGCTTGATGAACAATTTAAAGCTACATCCATTTACTTTATATTAACCACAAAGCAGAATATAAGCCCAAACTTCTGCTACTTGCTTGTTGAAGTGATGACACCTTGCTTCAACTTTTATTGCTGACTTTCGTTTATTATTCACTTATTATAAGGGTTATATTGAAACTGGCTTATAGTTAAACTAGATAATAACCGAGTATTACTATTCTTAACTACTGACAAAGTTATTTAGCATAAAAAATAAGAAAGTTCAAAATTACAAAAAAGAAAGAAAAAAGATGAAAAAGCAAGACTCTGATTTCTCATCTGAAACATTCAAAACTTTCCACAAAAATAAAATATAGTTCTTCCTTAAAATAATTACCTTCCTGTGAACAGAACCCTTCAAGGTCTTTGCAATTTTCAGTCCATTTTGTGCATCTTTCTCTCTCAGTTCTTCCACCTGATACCAAAAAACAAAGAAATAATAATAATAATGGTTTGAAATTAAAAGGATTATGCAGTAACCCTGACATTGCTGGATATGATATTAAAATTAACCGCAATGGTTTAAAACTAACAACATCTTTTACAATGTCTGTGAATGTTTCTGGAAAATTCCCTTTTCAGTCTAGATAATTAAAATATGTGAAGGACTCCTTCGTGTTGCCTTAACGTCACAGATTTAGAAATCCAACTTTTCCACAGAACTTTTGCTTTCATCAAGAATATGCTAATCTTTGTTGTTTCACTGTAAAGTTCCCATAATGCAGTTCATCAGCATATCACATTTATTACATAAACAGTGACAGCTAATAATGGAAATTATTGCAAACAAAGAAACCAAAAGACATTTAGCAACTAATATTATGCAAATAATAATGAGGATAACAAAAGAAAACTGAAGGACAAGGAGACGAATGGTTCATCAACTTAATTTGTCATTTTAAGAACTTTAAATTAGCTTACTTAATATGTTTATTCAACCCCATTACTAGGATGTTTCATTAAAGCAGCTTCTTGCATCCGTTTCTATCATTTTCTCAACCTCATTGACCCCACAATGCCATTACGACATACATAACTAGCTTATCCATTCAAATCTAAACTTCTAATGGTGGAATAAAAGTTAAAAAAATTACAACTTTGAATGTTGTTTGTCCCGTAGATATTTTCCAAAAGGATCTCAATAAACCCAGCCCATAATATGAATATTTAAATGCTATGAACGTCATTGAATAATGACGTAAATAATTTTCACTTTGCTGGGAACCCACTACACCAATATGTACAACAACATCATGCATTATTTGTGTTCATTGTGTATGGCTGTGATACCATTGCAACTTTTTTCGAATTGCTGTGAATGAATCTATTCTAAGCAGCGGCTCATAAATAAACATGTTAGCTATTCACTGATTGGTTGAATTCAAACTAGTGGATTTGGGAACTGCATGCGACTAATTTTAAGTGAGGAATTTGTCAGAAGACACTACACACATTATCTGCAGAAGTCTTTTATTACTCGCCAATTAATGCTCTTGGCAGGGAAAAAACTTGCTGTTTTGTGATGAATCCATGTAAAAAACTCGATGGACACGTCAAAAGGGTGGGAAAACGGCCACAAAACTCAAAATGCTGCTTTAAATATATGGTATGTGGACAGTTGAACAGAAACGAACAAGGTCATTTGCACTACCACCATTAGTCTTGGCCAAGTCGTTTGTAATAAACTTTTTCTCACGTGCAACTGTACATGCCTCAGAGTCCGTTTCTGCCTACCACGAATGTGCTTGCCTGCACTGTATTTTACATGGCCGACGATCTGTCCGATACAAACGTCTTGGACATTTCTCCAAAGAGGGGCGTGAACTTATGCAAACCACAAAATATTTGTTCATATTATTATTACAAAATTGCATGTCATGTGAGATCATGTTTCTTCCACAGCAATTAGCGACCGTCTCGCAGTGTACAAAACCAATCTAAGGCCAAGTGATTGTTCACTGCAAGAGGCAGGGCTTGAATGAACATTTTGGGGGAAGTGGGCCCAATTGGCAAACCTGATTGGTTTCTTCGTTTTTCCGAAGCAAATCTTCCAAAATCAAAGAAAAACATAAGATAGCTTGGGAGAAATGTGCAAGACCCTAGTATTGATCGAAAGCATTGCCGCAGGGGTTCTCTGGACAGGCCAGGAAAATAGCTTTGTGAAGAAGATAGGTACACTAGGCTGTTCATACTAGGGTCTTTACAAGACTAAGCCACCATTCACACTCACATCGTCAAACTTGAACAAGCATCTAAGCTAGTCACCCTTGAGGAGCTTACCAACCTGAGATATTTAATCTGCTTTATTAATCACACCTTAATGTTTTGGAATAATTTGGTAGGCTAGCTCTTCAAGCAAAGTACCTTTAGAAATTCCATTATTTAGGCATTCTCAAAATTTGCAGCGTATACTGAAGACTTAGAGATTAACACACGTTGCAGTCAAATGATTATCGTAGTTCTTGACATTGTGTCAATGATGAGCAAATGGGAATGACTTAATGAGACCATGAGGAAATTGATCATACCATCTGTGCAACACCGCTGTAGACATCTTGTGGAACTGGGAATGGGTGGAGGTTAACCTGCTGTGCCCCTATGATGTCACGGCCAAGAGCAGCGTAATGTTGAAGACCGTTACATGAGCCATCCTGAAAAAGTGGTCGGCAAATTAATAAAATTGGGAAGAGGTGCTTGATAATTAACCAGAGCATGAGAGAAGATTTGAAAAGTTCAAAGCTTGTAAGCAAAAAAGGCTCTATTATTGAAAAAAATCTGTTTGTCCTTGTTAAAGTTTATCTGGACCAGATAGGGCCTTGTCTCTCACCCCTTCTCTTAGATGAACCCCATATTCAATAAGCATCTCCTAAAGCAGCAACAAGAGTAATGAAACATTAAAGGGCTTGTGTTCTCTTTTATTCCAAAGAAATGAAATGTTTAGTAATCAAAGGCCCAAATCATCTTAGACAAAATTTAGAATTCAATTTAGTAGTTTTTTCAATCAGTATGGGGAAGGATGTTTGGGGAGAGTGGAGGAGGAAGGGGTATGGACTGACAGGAAATGTGTACATTTTTGGGGGGACAATTTTTCTTAAAATCCTCCTCCAATTTTTAACTCTTTAAGATGGAATCTATTGGAAGCCAATCCACCAAAACTTCAATAAACTCACTACGTTTACTTTTCACAAAAAATCCACTAGCAATGTGCCTTACTAGTCATTCCTTACAACAATGCCCCTGACTAGGCATTCCTTACAACAATGCCCCTGACTAGGCATTCCTTATTTGCCTGAACATCTGTTAAATATGTACTTGGATAATAAATAAGGGTTGTACATCTGGTTCATTCTGCTCAACATAACATCACTCTATGACATGTTAAAGAGATCAACTGCATTGAATAGTACCTTACCTGATGTATCGGTAGATGACTGACATATTTCTCTGGGTCTGGAGATCTAACAGCCTCTGCTATGTCCTTACAACATGCCAGAGCCTGCCACGGTTCATCGGTTTGCTGCCACCACTTTTTACCCTGTTATAATAGATAAAGCTGATACTGTCAACGGTCATAACGGATAATGATCGGAACTATACTCGTCTTATTTATATCTTTCCATCAAATATTAATAACAAGATGATACTAAACCAAGAAAAACAGTCTCAGACAAACAGAACATACAATCATCTCAAAAGAACATTTAAATTATGCTGAAGTTATTATAACAATATAGAGTCTAAGATTTGGACAATTTCATTAAGGTAAAGTTTATCACAGACATCCTTTGTAATACACCAGTATTTCATTTCCAGTAATTTGATCACCATCATGAGTGTCACCTATCGACGAGTCAGCTGTGCATCCGAGACATTAAACTTCCAAACAATCTTACAACTTGCCTTTCTCTATTTCTTTAATTTTCAACTCAAATTTAAAAATTCCAATTCATTTTCCTGAAAACATTCCTCTGACTTCCTCCATTGCTGTCATAATAGAATTTAATGGAAAATGGTCATCTTCCACTCGTTCGGTCATTTCTTGCTTCTCGGAATATCTTGATCTAGCAGATTTCTAACATCTGTAATATATAACATGAAACTCTCCAAGGACATTTAGATCATTACAAAGGACTCACCTCAAAGGGTTTATCAGCAGAATCCAATATGTCAGGAAGAATCTCATTTGCATATGTCAATCTCTCGTCCAATGAACATCTATTGAAGGAAAGCCATTACAAGAAATAAGACTATCAAATTCAAAGTGACGTTTAAATCGCGAGGGCCAGACAAAATATAATACTAAAGACGGTGACAAGACAGAAGGGCGAGTGGGAGGGTGCATGGGAGTAATGTGAGTGCCAAGGAAGTAGAGAGTAACAGGGTTTACTTAGATCAAGAGAACTGAAGACAGTTAGAAAACAAAAAGCAAAATCAAATTAACTAAGGCTAAAATGAATATGCTTAAAACATATTACAACAAATTTTTCAGAATGAAATATTTAACTACTGATCCTAAGATCTTCTAATGGTAATAATACGTTTATTCATTCAAGAATGATAATTTTACAAGTAGGCAGATCCAAGAAAGACAAAAAAACGGTTAATCAAAATACAGTAATCATGTTAGTTTATTTAGACAGAACGTATAGACTTGCCTTTTCTTCAGCCCACTTAAATTGATCAAGTGTATCTTAAGCCAGTCCAGACCTTTCCCTCCCAAGGGTTGTCCCTGGGCAAACTGCAGGAGGCTTCTGGTGACATCACTGCCGAGATGATTGAAGTGAGGCGGACAGGGGTAAACTCGACCACGGAAATCCATGTTATGTGGGAACCAAAAGATATCATCTCGAAACTGTAAGAAAATCACAAGAGAACAGATTGTTTATGATTCTGTGTGCATCTTCTTAATATGATTAGCTATGGAAAGTTTACAAACTATGGATCATACATCAGTGGTGAGAAATGTTAGAGTTTACAAAATATGGACCATATTTACAGGATAAGCTCCTGAGAGTTTACAAACTCTGGATCAGTGTGACATAAATGGATCATCCTGATTTAAAACTATGGATCATACATCAATGGTGAGAAACGTTAGAGTTTACAAAATATGGACTTTATTTACAGGATTAGCTACTGAGAGTTTAAAACTATGGATCATTGTGACATAAAATGGAAAATACTGATTTTCAAAACTATGGAGAATTTAAAACTATGGATCATACATCAATGGTGAATAAACTTAGAGCTTACAAAATATGGATTATATACTAACATGATTAGTTCCAGAGAGTTTACAAACTATGGATCATACTTTCATAAATTGCTATTCAATTGTTACATACTTACATGATTAGCTATGGAGAGTTTATAGAGCATGTCCATTCTCAAAGAATGCATCTCTGCTTGGGATTTCCTCATAGCTGCCCTCTCCTGGTGAATCTTGGCTATTTCCTCTGGTGTAGCATCACTATAACAAATGTAACAAGGACAAAATAGAAGTGACATAGACCACTAGCAAAGCTACAGGAAACATAACAAGAGCTTGGTAGGAGCACACTTAATTTTCTTACTTTATTTTCTTTTGTATATGTGTTTGAGTTAAGGGGAGGGGACATGCGTGGGGGTGGGGGGGGGTTGCTAAAGGCACCTAAAAGTCAATATTGCATAGCTTGCTAAATATCTACTCTATAGAATGCTGGGACACCATCTCTTACCCTGGGAGAAGTCAATATAAAATAATGCATTTCACAAAGTATTGATAGGTTATTCAAGCATCTTATAATGGAATAAATGAAAGGATTTTCTGAATCAGCAGTTGTCACACCCAATTATCTTTTTCCTTGCTTGCTAATTGCTGCTTGCTAGGAAATATTCTGGTTGGTGAAGGATAATTCATATATGAAATGGAATGTTTTGTTCATGAAGATGGATTATCTCTTAAATATATCCAATAAGTTTATTCCTGACTGTGATTATTTGGTGGTTATCAACGAACTATTAGATTAAGGATGAACTTTACCTTGTTATAGGAGGCGGAGAGGGATAGACAGAGGACGGCTGTGGTATGTCCAGCTCTTTGCTGCCCTCCTTCTTAAATATATCAATTATAATGTCCAGCATCTATAGAAGGAACAACAGGGGGGACAAAAATTAATTTTTCCATCACAGTAATTGGTTGTCTTGAGTATGTGAAGAGGAAAAAATTGAGGTACTCAACACGTAAGGACAACACAATCAATATCTTTGAGCAGCTCTGACACACTTGATAATGATGAGCCATGACATATCAAAGTAATTGGCTGTCATGGCTATATGTAAACAGGAGAAGATTGAGGTACTCAATACGTAAGGACTACACAATCCATATCTTTGAGCAGCTCTGTCACACTTGATAATGATGTGCCATGACATATCAAAGTAATTGGTTGTCATGAGTATGTAAACAGGAGAAGATTGACATACTCAATACCTAAGGACTACACAATCCATATCTTTGAGCAGCTCTGTCACATTTGGTTGATATTTTTTTATATCAAACTCACAAAGTTTGACAATGACAGTCTCACCTTCTTATTAACTATCCATGGAACGCTGCCGAGTTGATTCAAGGAATCCAGGACAGGGTGAAGCTCTGGTGTTTCAGCTTTGTCTAAAATGAGTTGAGACTGGAGGGAGCCCTCTTTGCATCTCATTAATTTAGCTGATGAAGAAAGACAATGGATGGTCTGTCAGATCTGATATGTTAATTCATAACTACAAGGTTTTGACAATAAACCTCAGATTGCAGGAGAACAAAGAATCAAATTAAATTTAGGTCATGAATTTTTTTTATTCTCACGACATCATTATTGCTGATAACATATGGCTGTGTGGCACTACTATAAGAATATCAACATTGAAATAAATATTGTCTCACAAGCAATTTGGTGTCCTGCAAAATTTGTTTAAGTAAACTTGATAAGTATTATATGCATCTTAATCCCTCAGAAACAACTATACCAAATATTAATGTCAAAATTTGGCTGTGGAAGACAATCACTGGAAGCAAAATTTTGATAATGTCGATAGTGTCCGTAATAAGGATAATTCGATAACTTATTGGGCAAAACAACACTTTTTCTGCAAACTTTTAAGAACTTTTCTGAATAATTAAGTAAATGTGGAGATATGAATACCGGTAGGGTAAGCATCATCACAGCAAATGAGAAGCATGGGTCTTTGGGTCATATTTATCTTACAGTTTATGGCAATCATTTATCCAGGGGTGAGATCAAAATTCTTACATTATGTCTGCACCTTTAATTAAGCCTGCATTGAATCAGACTTCCACTGTAAAACAAATGTTGCAAATAGGTGTCACATTGCAAGAGCAAAGAAAAAAAAAAAATTAAAAAAAAAATTCAGAGCATTTCCATTGATGACATCACAGAGTAATGCACTAAGATATAAAAATACTTCGAGTAGCTGAGATATCTGATATGGCTGAAATTGATAGCTTAACAATAATGTTTATGAATCTTTAGGTGAAACCCACATTGCCATAGCATTTTGTATTGCATAGTTTTATTTATCAGGGTACTTACTAGCACTGAGGGGATAGCCACCAAACCTGGCAGATGTCCAAGGCAGAGGAGGAGACACCATGGGTAAGATATTACTATCAAACGGAAGGTCCGGATCCTTGGCTCCCTGGAACAGGTCGATTACCAGAGGATGGGGCTGCAAAGGTGGAGGAAACAAAATGGTGGCAGATTAATCAGGCTGGAATCAAAGATAATCCTGGTTATTGAACAGGAATGATAACTCTTCTCTGTCCTGTACAACCTCACCTTCCTTAAAACTGTTTTTTTTTTCATTTATTATTAAATAAAAACAAGATTCAATATAAGATTGAGTTCAGAGCAGTCTTAGAATGTCTAATATCCATCTTTGTTTTTTTACAGAAGTGGGATTTCTCTCCTTACAGAAGTGGGATTTCTCTCCTTCCCCTAAGTGAGAAACTGGGAAAATTCCCACCTGCCACTACCACTGCCACAACAAAACTGACCCCCAACCCCCCTACACACACTCTGTTCATAAGAACAATCATATGTGATGTGGAAAGTGGTGGGGGTATGCTTTGTAAGTTAAAATCAAAATCTTAGAGAAGTGAACAGATATTTTAAAGATAATGACACTACATCAACACCTGTTTCATCAAAAAAATAATAATATTGCAATCAAATCTTCCTTAGCTATATTATTTGTGAAGATGTTTCGAAGATATTACTAATTACGACAATAGAGATGATCCCGGTAGACCAGCACTGTGTCTACTGTGTGAAAACTGCACAACATTAAAAAGATAATGTTCTATGCAGCCTGGCTGCAGGATGCTGCAGCCCCCCCCACCCAAACCCCTCCCCTGCCCCCACCTGACCCCCACCCCCCCTCCCTTCCAGCATCCTACTTTTGACACATTACCTAATATCACAAATACTTTTAGCATCATTCACTCACCTTGATAAACCCAACTTGCTTCATGCTTCTATAAGCATACATATGATAAAGCCCTGGAATCAACTTCCTATAAAATAAATGAAAAAGAAATATTATATAATCAGTAATAGTTAAGAGAATCATGTACAAAATGGTTGATGCTTCACATATAACACAACCAGGTACCCTTGCAAGATTTAAGAGGTATTTTGTAACTCTCCCTATATTATGTTGGCACATTTCCAAAAAGTTATTTACCCACAGACCTAGTTCTAAATTTGATGTCTTGTTTTATGGTCCCTAGTGATGTCTACAGAGTTAACAAAAGGAACTTGGAAACAGGTTTGATTCTATGAGTTGGTTTTAATGAATGATTAACTGCTTTTGTTTTTTCCCCTTAAACTTTTAAGTATTTGCTTTTTATAACCAGGCTGTACTTACTGTTCTTGTTTACCCGTGGATATGTTAACATCGATTTGAATTTCTCTTAACAGAATGTCGGCCATAAAGTTTCCCACCTGAAAACAGGAAAAATGAGGACATTAGGAAAACAACTTTATACTTCACTTTGAGAAAATGATTTGAAACCAATGATTCTGGTTACAAATACCCAGTGTCTTCTACATTATATAAACTCTAATGTTTCACATGGGATGAGTCTGCAGGTTGGAACACTTAATTTTAAAATACTGCCATTTAGAGTTAAGCCAGCCCCCTAAATGCTCCGACTGAAGGATACAGAGCAAGCTAAGCCGCAGCTGGACTGTCCTGACCTAGATTTCAAGCATCCTCATGACCCATAGTCATAACACCGACTAAACACTCTCAGCGACTGATGCCTGATCAAATTAACAGCTGTTTTCTGTTAAATGTCTGACGTTCGCGGGCAAAATAATTTCCCTGTGATTGGTTAGTTCGCTTGTTCAAACTGTGGGCATGCTGAAACCACCTGCCAAGCCGACACAACTTAAAACTTGGCTACATATTGATCTTGATCTAGTAGAAGTAAGCACATGCACACTGTGCCGACTATCCAATGATAGTCACATAGAGTAAGGTTGGAGGCAGTAGGACATTCAGATTTAGACAACAGAGTGGATAGAGTTTGTGCTCTTGTATTTGTATGCAAATGTAAAAAAAATTGATGGATTAAAAAACCAAGGTGTTTGGGACTATAAAACACAAAGAGAAAAGAATCAATTTATAATCCACAATGTAGGTGAATGCATGCACAGCTGTGTGTCTAACATGACCGCATATGTGCAGAGGTTTACACATAAAGAATTGAGGAGCCTTCAGAAAAGATTTGGGGGAATCTAGTCAAGATCACCAGTGAGGAATTCACATCAAGAAGCCGATACAACTTCCTTTAATTCTTATAAACAGGAAGCCACTTGGAGTCATAAAAATAGCATGACTGTCAGCTTTTGTTCTTACAACATGAGCACAACATTAATCATGTTGCTTCTTTGGCATATGAGGAAAGTTTCTGGGTTGTAGGGATACCCCACTTTTCCCTGTCACCAATGGTTCTGGTAAAATGTTGGTTTGGAAATATTTGGTTTGGTTTAGGTATTACACAGAGAAGGTGAAGTGTGATTTGTTCGTACCTTCCCTGTCTTTGCAATATCTCTTAAAACAATCAAATTATTATTGCAAACACAAAAAAATCTTACCTTTAAGGTAACACTGCTTGGCCAGATATGGGTATCAAATTCCTGGAGAGTCAAGAAGTAAGCGGTAAATAAGACAGGGGTAAATAAGTGGGCTCCCAATTTAAGCTAGATTTCCGTGAAATTATGCCATTTATTTATTTAACACATAGCAGCACCCAGCCAATCAACTGCATACATAGGCTATATTTTTTTCTACAAAGTAACAATGAACAGAAAACACCTCCCCCACACACACATATGCAATCTTGTTGATGTATAACAGTTGTGTATATCAGAGGGAGTATAAATGATAGATTAGAAAGTTTCCAATTAGCCCCACTTGCAAGTGGCCCCTGTTTCCATTGAAAAGCCACTTTCTGGTACTAAAAACCTTTTGGTTTATAGAAATATCACACAACAATTTACAAAAATTGTACCATAAGCCTTTGGAAGAAATTCTGCCCATCTGAGCCTCTGAACATAAGAAAAACTTTAAATCTTAAAGAGAACCATTAGGCAGTATGATAAAGTAAAGTCACTTCAGTAGACTCCAGTTAACTGCCCACCCCCTCGTCCCATTCTCCACCTTTCCAATAAAAAAACCCCTTTGCTACAATTGATATGTGTTCTGTAACATCTTCAATGGTCATGACGATGAATGGCATTTCATGAGGTAGATACATCGAGAACAATCTCATCTCTCTCTCTCACAACACACCATCCATGGCCATAACAACAAGATATGAAATAAACAGACAACTAACATGTTTTATGATGGATCAAATGAAAAACTGGGACTTTCAAACATTCTTTTCTTAACTCCATTGTACTCCTACGCCTTACTCCACTTAATATATCTTTTCTAGTACAGTTCAATTAACGGATCAGATTCACTTCTTCCTGATAAAGTTTACAAACATACAACTGGCAGTTAATTGAGCTACCAAGTCATTGTTGATAACAGTAGGAGTATTAAATAGGCTTCACCAATGCATTGTACACTTGAAGAAAAGTCACTCTCTGTAGTCTGAATTCAAGGTTTATGTATGCTGTGTCTATCACCACAGACTGTGTAACTATCACATTTGCTAGCTCATTAATTAACAGAAGGAAAAGGTAGTTTCTGTAACTTGTCATTCAGCCTCTGAAGAAGATCCTGCTAGGATAGAAACAAGGCCCACTTACCTTTACACATTCATTAACTAACAGCAAAGCTTAGGCTGTTCACTGGAGCAATGGGACAATACATAAGCATTAGAATTAGCTGCAAATTAACCAGTGAAATATTTCCAGGTTGATTTTTGTCATGGTTTCTAATAATTTGCATTGTATACTAACCAATGATGGACCAGTCTGATCATGATGCAATAAGTGCTGCCATTGTTCTCTATGGGTCCATCTGTCTCCCTGGTTCTCTTTCATTAAGCCTTGAATATACTCCCAGTAGAGTTTCTGGGTCTAGAAAATGGAAACCACACAACAACAACAGAACAGAGAGAAAGAGAAAAGTTAAAACTACTGTTCCTTTCGATCGTCACTAACTTGAAAATGACTCCAAACTATAAAATGTGTCCACAGTGAAAGGAAACAAACAGAAACAAATATTTGTGTATAGGTTATTGTATATTAAGTAATGTTGTTGTTACACATAAAATTGACCAAAACAAAAAATTTAATTTCAATTAGTGAACAAATGCATCAAATCTTTTCTTCACAGTAACAGACTACAAGCAAAGAATGCATTTTAGCTCTTCTGTACAAATTTTAATCCAGGAGAGATATACGTATGAATTAGATTCTACATGGGTGCATTGATGTAAACAAACTACCCATAAACTGTGACGAGCAGAGCTTCAATTCTTCCCATAAAGACAACGAGAGTAATAAAATCTGTTTAAAGATAAATTTTCCGATATTCAGAATGGAAAACACTTCCTTCTTCTTTTCAAGTAGAGGGGCGTAGTCGACATCAAATTACCTTTTCCGCGACAAGACTCCTTCGTTTTTTCCTGATGATGTACCGTTGGTTGACCCTTGACCCCAACTCCCTCGCCAGGTGAAGAGTACCGATCCCCTCCGAGGTGGCAGCAAACTTTGGTAAAGACTCCAACATGAGCTGCACGTAATCATCGTCGTTAAGGATCGTCATAAATGGATAGACATGCTCTTTCATATGACCAAAGGCTGGAAAGAATTTGATAAAATAAAATAGAAAACTCAAGTGAATCTCAAAAACGTGAAATATTTTTCTACCTGTTTCGTCAGTAAAGGATTCAATTTTCCTCATTTGTGCATACAAGATGGATGGGGATGTGTTCCAGATCACATGACATATTTCCATAATATCAATCATTTTTATACAGATCATTGAAAGGACAAAATAGGGAGACTTAACTCACTCTTTTTGTAACTCTGTTTCTTCTTCTGTTGCTCCAAACCTTTCTTCAATGCTCTCCACCACATGCCTTTGTGTTCAGCAAGAATTTTCCTCTGAAAAGAAAACCAAAAAATTGCAGCCGTTATTAAAAATTTAAACTAACTACCAAACCCATGGCAACAATAAATAAAACAAAAACAAATAGAATAACAAAATCAGGACAAGAAAAAAAATCCCTGATTAGACTTGAAAATATTGAACCATGTGATGACTAAACTGTGTGATGTTGCTGCATCAATTACAAATTTCCAAATTGTATTTAATTTAAGATGCAACATCTCCAGTCCATACAAGTCCCTGTCTACCAAGAAACGTTTCAAGTTCTGAGCTCATCAAAAAATAGGAAGTAAGACTACAAGCACAATTGGAAGTTGTTTTTTTTTACTCAGCAGTAGATTTACAACAAGAAATGGATAAAAACAAGGCTCATTTTTAAGCCATTATGAGTGCAATAGTTATGAAGCAACATAGTCATACAAGATCTGTATTTGTAGACTGTGTTGTATGCTATATGATGGTTACTCGTTGATAATACGCATACATATTTGGATCAATTTCATAGCAATGATAACATTTCTTAAGCACCGGTTGGGTGGGCTGAAGCTAATAGTCAACGTTTTTTGTTTTAAATTGATCTTCTATATAAAATGAAAATCAACAGTTCGATTTTGAGTATATTTCCACAACAATAAGAGAGGAGTAGTACAAAGTCAAGATAACACAAGGTGGTGGAGGAGGACTGAAAAAGCATTAGCTTGTACGAGCAGTCCCCCTTAAACAAGTTAAACCATACAGATAAACACAATACAACAACAGAGGAAAAGAACAAAGAAAAAAAAACAAAGGTAATTAACAACTAATGAGCAATAATGATTAACAAAAGACAAGTTGACTGGGAAAATGGTTAAAATCATGTCTTCTTTTACCATTTCTCTTGTCCGTGAATTTCATTTATTATCAAGCACCAGTCGCCTGGGACGTAGACAGCATACAATACTGCCACAGACTTTTCATCCTTTGTTTTTTTTGGCCTTTTCATTGTTTCCGTTTTTTTTATAAATTTAGAACTACAGTAGAGGAAAAAAACTTTGAGTAAAATGCGGTTTGAGCTCTGGGAAACAAGCCTTGGGCATTATCAGCCAAGCAAGCCAACCCTCGCATGTTGGTGACTCCTGCATACCCATTTCTTTTATGGGGAATGCCAGTCACAAGGCTTACAATTAACTATGATATCACTGGCTCAAATCCTGATCCCCCCAAAACTTTTCTTGCCATTTCCCAGCTTATCTCTATTCATTTCAAGAGGATGGGTTACCTTCTCAAGAACATGTTGGCTGGGATGGGGATCTTCCTCCACAGATCTGATGTTGATACATTCCTTCTCTTCTGTCTTCCACTGGAGATCAAGCTTATCCCTCATCTCATCTTTTGAAATTAGTTGAAACACTGGTTTAGGTGATATCTAATTTTAAGAAAAATTAAAATTGTTTAAAAAAGAGTAAATATATATTCATAAATAAAAGTGAACTTCACAACTTTTGCACACTTTGACTCCTAACTAGCACAGTTTGTTTAACATTAATAAAATGCTAAGAAATTGTTTGTAATAAAAAAATATATACGTCAATGCTTAAACACAAGTTTTGCACATTGCAATGTTAAAAGGAAAGACAGTATTCTTGGGAATTTTCAAGCATATTGTACTGGCAACCTGGTCAACTAATTCTGAGAACAAAACATTGTATTGATATGCCAGTGACAACAAGCCTTTCATAGGACGATTCAACTGTCCTCTTTGATGAACAAATCTTTCATAGCATTGTTCATATAACCCATATGCCAAACTAAACTCACTTTCTTCCAACATGATTTTAAACATATAATTTTTAGCTTCCTTATTTTTAATTTTTTGTCTGTCAGTGTGCTCCTCAAGCTACTCTGATTGGTTAATTTGATGAGACACAGGTTCTTGGTTTAGTGCATCACAATAGTTAGAGAGCTTACATTAGCTCATCCTGCCATGCATGATATTACATGGATTCTCTGACCACTATTCAGATACTCAGTTGCGTAAGTTTCACATCGGTGTTTGCTACCAAACCTTACACTAAACATCCCAACTGATGGAAAGGCGGAGTGTATAGCCTAGTGGTTAACGCCGGCGTCTCTCAGTCATGAGATCCCCGGTTCGATTCCCGCCAACAGCAATATGTGTCGTCTGGCAAGGGTGTTGTTCAATAACAACTTCCCGACATGGACGTTAAATGGATGTGTGCCGAGAGATTGGCTTCAGTCAGCTTGCGAGTCTATAAGCCTCCATGGCTTCTTTCGCGAGTTCCTGCTTGCGGGAAGATCACATATACATACATACATACATACAAAGACAGTGTACGGTCAACCACAAGGTCTGACCACTGTCTCAAATACTGATGGAGACACACAGCTGAATGTCAATGCAGTGCAGCCATGTTGAATAAAAGCTATTAGTGAACCAACAATAGACTGAATCAAAGCATGTTACCACATTCAAAACCTAGAGCACTAACCATGCTACACTCAGGCATCATTCATTAGTAATGTTCATTAGTAATTCAGTTCATGAATTCACAAATGAATTCATGAATTCACTAATGAATTCACTAATGAATAAAGTTCATTAGTATTGTAAAGATGAAATGCCAAATCCAAAGATGCCACTTTGCACTTTTTACTAAACTGCAGTAATTTTGCTGTTTCTGTTTTTACCCTAACAACTGTAGGGGGTTGAAACTCTATCTATTGCTGCTTCAAGCCTACACGTTAACTATCCAACTGTCCTCTATGTATTACCTCTGTTGTCTCAGAGTACATTCCTTTTACAACTTCTAGAGAACAGACGGGGAGTTTCGGAGGTAAAGGATGTACAAATTCTGGTTGCACAGCTTGAATGACTGCGAGAACGACCTCTCTGCTATCTCTTCTGAAGTTGTGTTGCAGCATGACATCGTTAAGAGTCATTCCTGCTTGTTCCAAGTCCTTGATGATCCTCTCTACTAACTCCCTATCCAGAGGTTTTGTCCTGCAATGAATTGTACAGCAAAAGAAAAAAATTGGTGAAAACTTAATTTGGCAGTTCCTAGAGTAGTGAACCTGTAATGAACCTGAACCTGTAATGCTTTTGCAACATAAGCCTAACACAGAATCAGAGCATGGCCTAACTTAAGATAAAATTATTGGGGCAATGAACGAATTTGTCTTCATTGATTTTGGCTGAAGTGATTACGAATCAACTTTAATTAACTTTTTAAAGATGGTAAAATTAAATATGAAATAATGCCAACAAACCTTCCAAGACATTCCAAGGCTGAACCAAAGGAATTTATATCTGGTTCGACTTCACTTTTTGTCATCAGCGAGAATAGTTTCTTCACAGCACCAATGTTCCCCTTAGCAACCAAGAGAACAAGAAAGAGAAAACAGAACATTACTCAACATATTGCAGAAAGTCACACATATTCTTCATCAGCAACTGCAGTTTGATTTTCAATTTTCAAAAGTTATTGATACTCAATTAAAACACAAAGAAACAAGTTCTTGATCTTGATACTGCATTGATCCTCAATTTTTAAAGGATCCTATATCAATTCCTAATTTCCAACAAATTTCAAAGTTTCCTTAGAAGCTACCGTTTCCCTCGATTTTCCTTCCATGAGAACTAAATATCTTCAAAAATAAAGATATCAGTCTAACATGTCCTCTACAATTTGCCCAAAAAAAATTTAAAGAAATAAAGGAAAGATGGAACAAATATTCCTTCCCAGATCTGCACTCTGAGTTTGAATGAATTATTTTTCTTATTTTCACACAATTTCTGATATAACGATAATATATTAAATTATTAATGGTTTTGTATAAATTTGCAAAACTGGTAAATCATAAACATGCATCTTAATGTAATTCTTGATAGTGTGTATACTGTAGACTAGGTTGAGAATGAACACACTGAATAAATATCAAATCCACAATTTTGATATTTTACTTGATTCTGCACTTGGAAGGATATTGATCAGAATATAGATCTGCAGTTGGACAAGTTTGATAATATTCTCTTGAAATATGCAAATACTTACCCTCTCAGCCCAACCTTGAAGTAAAATATTATACACCTCAAGATCTTTGAATCTTCCATGCTTCATGCAAGTATCGAATACAGACTGGGCATACTCCATCTGAAAAAGTAAAATAATGGAGTGAATTTGTTTTCAGTTGTTTCTCAACATCATGTACAGTAGTATACCTGCTGAATAGGTACCAGAGATTGGAAAATCATATTACTGTATATGCAATAACATAATGAAAAAAAAAATAGACTTATCAATATGACAATATCAACTAACAGATAACTGTATTGTAAAGTGGTACCAGCCACTAACAACAACAACACTATAAATATGGAAGGAAAATATTAATTAGTTAAATGTGATTGGTTTACAAAGTACAATGTTTGTATCCATCTTTTCCATTCTAGTTTACTACATATAATACTTAAATATAATGTGAATGGTAATATATGACAGGGAACTGTGCTTAGCATTAACATCCCGATTACACATAAATTTAATAATGTTAGTCTACAGTACATACCTTCCCTTGATACACATATAAATCCAGGAGTGGTATTATATACTGGTGCGGGTTCTCCTGGGCTAATTTAATAATGTTAGTCTACAGTACATACCTTCCCTTGATACACATATAAATCCAGCAGTGGTATTATATACTGGTGGGGGTTCTCCTGGGCTAATTTAATAATGTTAGTCTACAGTACATACCTTTCCTTGATACACATATAAATCCAGGAGTGGTATTATATACTGGTGGGGGTTCTCCTGGGCTAATTTCTTCAACCGTCCCCCCTTTGGAATCTGACTTTCCTTTTTGGATCCGCTTTTCTTTCCTTTGACAGCACTTGTTTCTTCCATCCTCCCATCAGCTGATGGTTTCTCATTAACTGTCTCTGGTCTCTTATTATCCAACTGTATTTCCCTTGTAGTTGCAACACTGTGATCATGTGACTTGTCAGGTGACTGTATCGACTTCAAAGATCGTTGGTTCTTTGACGTGGTGTGATCACTTACAATGTTGCTTTCACTGACTGTTTGTTTGGTTCCTCCAGCTTTTTCACTTACTTTACTGATAGCTGGAGATGACATTGCACTGGGAGCAGAATAAGTTGCCTTGAACTTTGGCTGTGAAAGAAACATCCTGCTAAGAAAGCCGATATCTACGGGGAGTTCTGACGGTGGAATTTCTGGGACGAGTAAGACCAACTTCTTTTCCCGAGATTTCATAGTTGTTGGTCTGTTCTTTGTTTTAGACTTTGCTTTTGTTTTAGGTAACTTGTCCTTAGGTTTGCTTTTAACTGGTTTCTCTGATGTCTTACTGGGCTTGTCCTTAGGTTTGCTTTTAACTGGTTTCTCTGATGTCTTACTGGGCTTGTCCTTAGGTTTGCTTTTAACTGGTTTCTCTGATGTCTTACTGGGAGATACTTTTGTCTTTACTTTGGAAGTTCTAACCTCCTTCGATGTTGAGGTTCTCTTGTCCTTAGTCACAGCACCAGTATTTATTTTGTTCAACTTTACTTTCGAACTTTGCGTAGAGGTTTTAGCAGTGGAAGACTTTTCTTTGGATGGACTTTTCTTTGACAGAGTGTTCTTCATAACATTCTGATTATCTGATGATTTTTCTATTTGCTTTTGTTTAGGAATCTTCAAACTTTTGATGTCACTTTTCACATCATCTTTAGCTTTTCTGGACGTCTTTATGATGCTTTCCTTTATATTTGATTTAGGAATCTTCAAACTTTTGACTTCACTTTTCACATCATCTTTAGCTTTATTAGATGTCTTTATAATGCTTTCCTTTATATTTGATGTTTTCGCAGCTGTATTGCACAATGGATCACTGTTCTCAACATTTAACTTTGTCTGGACTTCAGATTCACGATCTCGCTTGATTGCCATTGACGACCATGTAGGCCTATCTGTCTCAATTTTCTGAGCTGTAACAGTTGAAAAGTTTCTTGCCTCTGTCTCATGAGAGAACACCTCGCTGTTCTTGGATGAAAGATGAGGAGAAAGTCCAACATTTCTGCTGCCAGTCGTTTCAGATGAGGATGAAGAATCTGATGTGGAGAGTTAAAGGCATTCAACAATTTTAAATTTCAATCCTTTATACTGTCAATTAAAAGTGAACTGAAAATTGCTGAGGTAACCAGTTCAACTAAAAATGTCCATGAGAATCATAAAAAAACTGTTAGACAGTAAGCACGAATTGTGTATAATGTTGTACTATGAACAGTTCACTTGCAGTCAGTGATATTGAATCACAAGGCATGTAGAATTTAATAAAAACATGAAATTGTTTATATGTCCAAACTGATCTAAGGTTTGAAGTAGCTTTAAAAATATGACCATAAATATATGGAAATTGTGCATTTTGTACATAAGATTTATTGCCACAATTATTATGTGGCGCTTCTGAAGATAAGGAGCATTAACCTCTTTCTCACAGACACCTGCATGTGAAAAGGGCAAGGGGGAGGGGAGGGGGTCTGGAGGATGAATTCCCTGGAAGCTCTTGAGATTAAGCACTTTTGTGAGACATTTTCTGGGGTATGGCAGGTCCTGGCTCAGTCACCATTGGAGGTCATACAGTAGCTTGTGGGGACAAAAGTTTCATTAATATAATAGATGTACTGTAATACATGCTGAGCTCTTATTACAATTGTATTGATCTGTCATAGTTTGTCCAAGCACATACTGTACATACTATACTGTACAGTACAAAATACAGTAACAAGACTGCAACACAACAACTACAGTGTACATGATGTGAGCCTTCCTAAAAACTACAAATATTTCACTGGCAGATTTGTAATTAAAAGCGCAAGGACCACATTTTGACACAACTGATTTAATCTTAATGTGGGACAATTATACATTATATACTGTATGCAGAGCTGCTAGACATTATAAAATACAAAAGTATGCAGCCTACCTTGAGTAGAAGATGACACTTTCGGGCTCCCCTCTGAGGATTGTGTCGATGTGTGAATTTGAGTGGCTGAGATAATTGATTGAGTTCCTGTTCTACTGCTTGCAAATACATCAGTTTCTGGAGGTATGAGGAATCATTTTTATAAACCTGTTTAAACAATTTCTTACAATTATATAGTTCTTTTGGGTGTACTGAGAGGGGGCTGTGTTAGTTGAAAGATGGTACAGTACATTGAACACATGACTACTATATAATTAACAACAACAGTACAGTAGATACGTATGTACTGCAACACAGAAGTATTCTTTTGTAAATGTTTTCATTCTTGAGCCTACTAGTTCTCAGTCAGTAGAGATAAGTGTCAAAGCCATTGTATACACCGTACAATAATACAAAGGAGATTTCAGATCCTAATTCAAGTCGCAATATTCAACTTTGAAAATCAACTGCACTGTACTTAATCTTAGCATGCCTATTACAAAAATTTCATATTCTGATGCAGTGATTGTAAGTTGTACTAGTCTAATACTGTAATAGAGTTACAGTAGCCTACAGTACCTCACATACTGTAGATATATTTCAGTGATGAGAGATTTAAAGGCATTGAAGACTTCATAGCTCCCAACTCTTGAGAAGGCAAATGCTGGTCCATGCCACGAATTGCCGTCCTGGGGGAGGGGTATAAGGGGAGGGGGTGTCCCCCTCCCCCTTTTGAATTTTTTTTGAATCCTGGTGATGCCTACATGTAAAATGGTGGCACTTAGAAAGGCTTTTGTCACCCACAATTTTCTGAGAAATATCCTTTTTTTTTTGTGTAACATCAATAAATTGAATAGTAGGTGATAATTCATTCATTCCCGTGGCATGAAAATGTTCGCTGCTCGCCCCAATGAAAAGAAATATAGGCTAATTTGAGGTTCAAATAATGCTGTAAAGGAGGTTATACTCTATTATGCTAAATGCTAAAGAAATGATGGTTGCTAAGTCAAAATTTGATGCATTTTTTTTTATGTATACTTGACAATTACAATGCGGGTTTGGGTGTTAGAATGCGGGTCCAACCTGCGAATTGCGGGTCAGTTGGGAGCTCTGAGACTTGCGCACAAAGAAACGTCTCATGCCGGTAATCTGACCTACTGTAGTTTCGAATGACGTGTAACAGAAGTATTAGACACCACCATCGATCCCAGAAATTACACACACAGCTTGCTACCATAGGTAATTAGACACTAGTGTAAAGTCAATACATATGCAGCTACGGCCAATACCCACAACACAGTGTACATAGCAGCGATGGACATCTCAGGTCTAGATAAATGATAACAAGGTATCACGTTGCATTTTGTAGCGACAAGAAAAAACCTCACTTGCAAGCAACAGAAAGTTAACTTTTTCAGATTGCGGCACACGGTTTGGGGCAAGTCTTCAATGCCTTTAATAAATCAATTAAATTGTTTCCTACCATTTTCATATACAAAGTGGCTATTCTTACGACGAGTCGTAAGAATAATTTCTGATTACGCATGCGCAGTTGCTATTTTTACAACCAGGAGTACTATTTTAACGATCATGAGTAACAATAATTCCGGTTAGGGTTAGGATTAGGATTGGGGTTTAGGGTTACCCCTACTACACGCGCAGTTGCTTTATTTACTTTACTGCGCATGAATTCGCCGATGTCGTAAGAATAGTTTATAGATAATTGTTACGACTAGTCGTAAGAATAGCCACGGCCTTTCATATACAGTACTGTAAGCTCAATTACAAATGCTGTACCTCACACAATTAACACATGATCAGATACACCAACACATTGATGACCAAACTTTCAATATAGGGTTGGCCTAGCCTTAGGTCCAAAATTGTTAGCCTCACTTTCCCTATCAAGTATCATATGTTCATCAGGCCTACTGTAGGCCTAATTACTGTATAGGGAGACAACATGTTGAACCTGGCTCATTTTAGTGTAGGATTCTGTGGATGGGGCCTACACATATTTGTGTGGTCATACTAAAGGCGAAATGTTTGCGTAGCTTCTGTTTGGCAGTGAACCAATGTGCTAGCGTGTCTTACTCTAGTCTTAGGCGTCTATCCAACCGAGGGCCTAGGACTTATGCAACTAGCCTAGGCCTTATGTAACTTGCAAGTTAGTGTAGGAAGTAGATTTGCGAAATCTGAGAAAACCACGAACTAGGCGTAGGTCCATCAATAGAAGAACAAAAATTAAAACAAAGCTCAGATGGGTATGAAACAAGATAAATGATCGCTCATGATCATTTGGCATAATAGCAATGCAAAGAGAAAGTTGTTCGTACCTAAACATCGTTTCCGATTACGACCCACAAATACTATTGATAACACAGGTCTGTGTTTCAACTTCGGGTTCGAGAGGGTGTATTTGCGTTTCTGTGATACTTGCATGAAATGATTATAAAAAGGCAGATTTCGCTGTCTGTAGCAAGTATCCATAGAATGCATCACAAGGTTGTAATAACAACGAGTCCAGTTTAGTCTACAAAGATTCATGTTCTTTCACAGTTTATCAGTCATTATTAATTTCGCTATGTCAACCAACCTTACTCGTATTTCGTAATATTCTAAGCACGTTGAAAACCATGAGTTTCACCACCAACCTGAAGGATTCATCACAGGATTCATCCCAGGATTCATCACAGGATTCATCCCAGGATTCCTCACAGGATTCATCCCAGGATTCATCACAGGATTCATCCCAGGATTCTGACGCTATCACAGGATTCATCCCAGGATTCAGATTCATCCCAGGATTCAGATTCATCCCAGGATTCTGAAGCTATCACAGGATTCATCCCAGGATTCAGATTCATCCCAGGATTCATCACAGGATTCATCCCAGGATTCAGATTCATCCCAGGATTCG
>JAIPMN010039841.1:0-11752 GCA_020650975.1 Apostichopus californicus
ATACATACATACATACATACATACATACATACATACATACATACATACACACGTACATACATATATATATATATATATGGTAGTTAGTTGAATAGCGACCCATACTTTACTACAGATCAGTACGCCTGACAACTACTTGTACAAGCGTGAAACTCCTAGTAGCAATTGACTCTTAATAGTTTAATGTTTATTACAATATATATATATCATGCTCTACTTCGGTATTGAGCCCTCTCACCGTTGATAGTATTTAAGCTATATTTTATAGTTTGGCTCCTGAACCTCGGTTGAGCACTCTACTTACTAACAGCAGTTCATGTTTTTACAGCTTAGTATGGATCGATACAACATGAACTACTCGGGCAAGAACATTCCTTTGCCATCAACTAGAGGATACTTGAAAAGACTGCTAGAGATGACAGAGAAGCTGATAAATGGATGCGATGGAAAGCATTATTTTTCCTGGCCGACACTGACACCGATGCGGAAACGAGTGACACCAGCCGTGACGAGGACAACACCGCCACCACCGATGCATACAGGCTAAAATGGAAACGCGCCCCACCACAAATCCCGGAGTTGGTCTCGTTCGAGTTCGAAATGCTGGAAATGGTCGATAACATAAATTTAAAGGTAGTAACGGAGAAGTTCCTGTCCGACCTCAAGAAGGACGTAGAAAACATCACATCCTCTAAAGAAATCTTCATAGAAGCAGACAAAACCAGGAACATGTACAAGATGGACCCCGCCGAATATGGTGAGTTGCTAACTAAAATCATATCTCAGAAATACAAATACGCGGACCGCAACACCGCCACCGAAATAGACAATGAATGCACAAGACTAGCTGACAAATTAAAAATAGGTAACCAAATAAATAAAACTGGACCCAAAACAGCTTTCGTGACAATCAAGGACCACAAAGAAAATTTTCAAAATAACACAAAATGCAGGCTAATAAACCCAACAAAACCTGAAATGGGACGAGTGAGCAAGGCCATGCTTGACTGTATAAATGCAGACATCAGATCACTGACAAGCGTGAACAGCGGAGAAATACCACGAGCGTACTGGAATGGTTTAACAATTTACAGGAAAAGAGAGGTCTCACCTTTCTGGTCTTCGATATTGTTGATTTTTACCCCTCGATAAGCAAGGATCTCCTACACAAATGTTTAGCATGGGCCACCAGAATCAGTGATACCGAATACGAGACTATCATGCATGCAAGGCCATCTCTCCTTCACGATCACAAGGGCAAGACTTGGGAGAAGAGAGACACAGGTAACCAATTCGACGTCTCAATGGGTGCATTTGACGGAGCGGAAGTTTGTAAATTGGTGGGACTATTCATTTTGAACGAACTGGAGAAAAACCCCTATATCACTAGTTTGGGACTATACAGGGACGATGGGCTAGCAGTAATGAGGTCATGCTCAGGCAGCAAAGCAGACAGAATACGAAAAGCCCTAATCAAGATCGTCCATACATGTGGACTAAAAATCACTGTCCAAACTAACTTGAAAACAGTCAACTTCCTTGAAAACAAGGAAAACGAAAACACCAAACAGAACAAGAAACGCAGGTTAAGAAAAATCACATGTTACAACCCCCATACAGCAAAAACGTAAAGACCAACCTTGGGGCGGACTTCCTAAAACTCATCAACAAGCACTTCCCACAGACCAACAAGCTACACAAAATCTTCAACAGATCAATAGTCAAAATAAGTTACAGCTGTATGAGAAACATGCAACAGATCATCAAGTCACACAACTCAAAGGTCATGAAAGAAACGAGCCAACCACCCAACTACTTATACAAGCGTGAAACTCCGAGTAGCAATGGACTCGTAATAGTTAACGTTTATTACAATATATATATATCTATATATATATATATACAAGTTATTACGTATTATATTCAGATTACTCATACACCTCGTATATATAGGTTATGCATGACATATTCGCATAACATTTATTTATAAATAGTAACTAATGTATATGTTACTTTAATCATTAAATATAATTTTGTCCGGCACGGCTTTCCGTATGATGTTGTAACGTTCGGGGAGCTCATAAACATATATATATTATATATATTAGACACTGGTTTTCGTGGGCGGGAGTAACAAATACATTGACCGGGTGGCTGTCAGCAGTGCACGAGGAAGCACATACAAATCACTTTCACCCATATAGGGCCCTGCTAGTAACACAGTAAATACACATGATCTGCGCGCAACTATTAAATCACCATCATTTCGAGCGTAAGCGAATATGATTTTTGTCTCTGGTTGAAAGGTTAGCAGAGTTGTCGCAAAACAAGTTTTGCAGGTTGTCGGGGAAAGACAGGTTAACAGTTAATGGAATGCACTTTCCTTTTCATTTATAGCTTAATTAGTTTCAAGGTTGAGGCTTACGGCGCATTGAACTTAAGAAGTGTTCCAAAGTTACTTTGTAGGCTCACTTTATTGTTAGTTGGGCCCACTAGTAGTATCTGTCGAATGCAAGTCGGGTCTTGAGTTAATCCAGCGTAACGATAATAAATTGAATGCAGCGTTAAACCGCTCCTCATGATTATTTCAGATTTCAGAGAGCTGTTTGGCAATGATATAGTGAGTTTACAGTATTAAACTGTTTACCTATTTTAGACTCACCATGTATATCCTACCATGTAGTCACACAGTGTCTGTATAATATGTCTTCTTTCTCTGTCATTGGGTGTTCTTTCTGCTTTTCGTCTTCCCTCAAACACTAGGGGCAGCCTTGGAATTTTGAACTTGTTTGGCCATTAATGCCTATTTTGATAGAAAAGAAACAAAACATACTGTTGATTCTTCATAGTTTCAACTTATCAAATATAGTTTCTATGATTCAACTAATGAAATTCTATGCTGACCAAAGTATGGTAAAATATTAGTACTAACGTGATATTAAAAGTGTTTGTTGCAGGTGTTAGACTTCTGAAATGTTTGATTCTTATGCGGTCAAATAAAATGTACTACACATAGACACACAATATTGCTCAGCCAATTGCTAAATACTAGTCGGCTTGATACAAGTGGTCTGCGGTAGTATACACCCATTTAATGCCCCAATACACACTTTATCAAAAAGTAATATGTAATCTCAGATAGCTCTCACTAGCTAAATGCTACCCATCACTGGATAGCTGACAAGTTGGCCATTCATGGCACCCTCAATTGTCTATACATAACCATGCAGATTGTTTGTTTACTATGAGAGCCTGAAGTTTTCCTCACTTGTAAACAAACCTCTTTACTCAGCAGTAAACAATGTTCATATGCTGCTCCAGGGAGGCCTAAAGTGGTCTAAACTTGCCTCAACAGACCTAATCTTTGTACCACTTGTACTTCCATTCATGCTCCATAACAGCCAAGCCAAGAAAAACCAGATCCTGGTTCACAACATATCACAAAGATGTTCTCCTGTTGCTTATTCGCACTTTTTCTGAAGGACACTAGCGTCGGATTGATATGGATGCTAATAGGAGTATGTCACCTTAAGTAACAGTTGAAAGATTTTAACTCCACTTTAAACCTCTTTTTATGATAGTTTGAGAAGTTGTGACTTACACCATTTTTGTTCATCTCTGTCTATTGGGTGAATCTTCATATGGTGTCTCACACATGTTGTACAGTCTATATGAAAAATATATATAAATTGTTGTTGGGTCCACAGAATATGTTTTTAGCACAGTCCCTCAGTTTGGTGCTACTTACCCCATCTGGTGGAAACTTGACACAAGTTGACCTTCTTCCCTCTGAAAATTTGATCCCTCCCAGCATCCAGTAAGCATTAGCACTTAGCTGTTGCCCTAAAATGAAGGAGAAAAATGTACTTGTTACTTTGGTAATGCTTTTTAAAGGCATTTTGCCAGATTTTGTTGCAAAAACTACCCAGGAGAGCTTTGTACTAGCTGTGACCAGATGTAGAATGAGGGCGCTGTTCAAACAAGGTTCCAAAATTGTTGTAGTCAATCATATTGACTATTTTCTAAGTGTAAGTCTTGTCTTGTATCATTCTATGTACAGCTTTTCAACTGCTGAGACTTCCAATAATTGCTTACAAACAAAACTAGTGAATCTATGTCACTGGAAAGTTGTTATTTTTTAAGGATAAAAACTATTTATTTTAAAGAATTGGTAAAAGGAAAGGTATATTTGGTAGGTGTGCAACAACCTTTAATCGAGGTTACCGGTTCGGCTTTACAGCTCGTGCTGCTGATGCTGATTGCACTGGTGATATGCCTAGCCCTTATGAAATAAATGTGGTACCTATTATTCTTCCAAACCTGTTCATAAAATGCTCAGCATGGAAGAGTATGAGAGAGTAGTTAACTCACAACATAAAGGACATGAGATATTTTTAACTCAGTCACAACAAACCATGTTCTCAGGCCTAATAAGCACCATGCTGGCAAGCTTGATCAAATGGCTCGTAATGTCATTGGAATTATTTGAAGAATCTACAGGAAACAGGTTTGTAAAATTGCAAGTCTAATTAAGAGCCTATCACAGTGCTATGATGGCTCACAGAGAGACAAGCTATGGATGTGGGGGCCTCCCTATATCTCTTTCTGATATGGTCAATTCCGTGGTGACTCGCGTGACATTTTTACTAAAATTCCTCTCTATTTGATATCATTAAACAAATAAAGAAATTACCTGGGAAAAAAGCATTCATGTAGTCAGTGAAGGTACGCCTTAATGCTTACAAAAGTAGAGAAAAAATATTTATACCTCAAGTATTGGGGGTGAAATTGGCAAAAAACTAAACGTGACTCGCGTGACAGTTACTATTAGCAAAAATCAGAATGCACACACAAATGTTCGATTTCTTATGTCTTATTAAAATGTTTCCAATAACTTTTTATAATCATACCGAAGTTGAAAACACCTCTACCTCAATTGCTATGCAACTTTGAAAAAATATTGTAATGCATGAAAATAACGATGAAGATGTATTGTGACTCGCGTGACAAGAAAACGTGACTCGCGTGACGAGTTCACTTTTCGGATAGTTCTAGACCAAATGCAGTAGTGAATCGAAGGTATAGATCTTGCATAGTGAAATATAACATTGATTGGTCTAGAAAAAGTCCAAAAGGTACTTCCCTTGGGAATGTCCAGATGATATTAATGTCCCCGAGTTACCCTCATGACTGCAGACAGTAGGTAATATACTGTACGGGTAGTACAGTTGTTCAGGCAATATATCTTGTCAATTAATATTTATAACAACACTTAGTCTGTTGAAGTCACTCATATGAAAGTTATAGAAGAAACATCTATCTAAAATGTGATTCAAATTACCATTCTCATTTGTCATATTTGAATAAACCAAAAGTGTAATATTTGAGAAGATACATTTGCTTATAGGATTTTGGGAATGATTGGGCAGTTAAAACCTTAAGATTATCAAGTCATAGCACATGGCATTGCCAGATACTAATATAGTTTATGTTTTTGTATATTACTAAAAAGTCAATGACACGTGCTAACTTTCCAAATGTGGTGATAAAATAGGCATTATATTGCGAATAAATATTCATGAATTTAAATTCTGATATTTCAAATGAAATTATTATAATTAGTTTAATTATGTGTGCCCATATTATTCAAGTTGCCTAATCAAAGGGGAATGCATATGATATCTTTAATCAGTGATTCATTCATCAAACTATAACATGAAAACTGTAATTTTCACACATAAAATAGGTAGAAACTCTATCTTGAATTGACGTGACTCGCGTGACGTGACTCGCGTGACATCCGTAAAGGGTGATTTTCTGCAAAATTTGAATATCTTCTGAAAAGCAAAATTAAGTAATCCTGTTGGTATCTATGTGAAGACTTGATATTCATTATTTGGAGTAAAACTATTGTGCAGGCAAGGAGAAAAAAAACAAAAACAGTCAATTTTGGGACTCGCGTGACAGGAAATCGAGGGTGTTTCAATTCACCACTGTTGTCTTATGCCTTGATGTCGAAAAAAAATTGAAGCTATTAAGCGAGAACTATGCTATAGCAAATAAATTAGTCCAACACACAGTAAATAGGTAAAAACACTATCTTGAATTAACGTGACTCGCGTGACGTGACTCGCGTGACATTCGTAAAGGGTGATTTTCCGCAAAATTTGAATATCTTCTGAAAAGGAAAATTCAGTAATCCTTTTGGTATCTATGTGAAGACTTGATATTCATCATTTGGAGTAAAACTATTGTGCAGGCAAGGAGAAAAAAAACAAAAACAGTCAATTTTGTGACTCGCGTGACAGTAAATTGAGGGTGTTTTCAATTCACCACTGTTGTGTAATGCCTTGATGTCGAAAAAAATTGAAGCTATTAAGTGAGCACTATGCTATAGCAAATATAATTAGTCCAAAAAACTGATGATACCTATGATTACTATGTACAAATCTGCACAAAATGAAATTTCACTGTATTTTTCATAATTTAGTTACTACGGGAACCATTTGTTATTACCGACCCCATAATCAAACAAATGATTTTTCGGGGATGAAAAATATATTTTTAGTAACTACAAGTATTCTATTTATTGGAAACTAATACAATTTTAATGTACAATGATTTTAAATTTTTGGGTATGATGTTGACCTTATCATGGAATTGACCATATGGAAGAATTTATGGGACTTGATTCAAAGGTTGTGTTTGGATGCACTCACTGTAGCTACAAAGGTACTGTAAGCTCTTGCCCATTTATAAAGTTTTAAACCAAAGTAGCAAACCTGGCAAAAATCCTTCAGAACTAAACATTGCATTGCAGTCAGGCTTGCATCAGATGTCGATCAGTTCAAGTGCAGCTCGTAGATTGCTCAGCAGCACCTCTCTTCCAAGTCCTGCTGTCAGTACAAAACAAAAGTCAGCCAACCAGTTTGGACCTGTAATAGAAGAAATGAATGAAAATGATATGTCAGAAAGGGGTGTATAAAGGAGACACTGCAACTGTGTGGCCTCTCAAAAGACTCCATTTTTTGCAGAATACGATCGTCAATATAATTACCCTCTGCTTAATAGAAAAGTAAGAATCCGTTTGTTCCTTCAAGCCAATGCAGAATGTAATTGTTGAGAAGTCACCATAAATAAATTTGTTATTGGTTACTGTCATCGTTGCCGATGTGTGCTATTTGCTTAGCGTGACCAAAGGGAAATTTACGCTTGGTCGAGGTCGGGCAGAGGTCAATACTGCCCTTTACTGGTTGCCTTTCATATCCACCTCCTCGATTTGTACACTTACGTAATCGATGTACACTTACGTAATCGATGTACAATTACGTAATCGATGCATACTTGCGTATTTTGTGAGTTACATGCTTCATTCCTCTCCTGGTTCAGAGAGGCGTCGCACGTGTTCCTATAGCACTGTTCCTTAGCATGAAAGTATTCTAAATGTTTTATATAGGTATTAAGGGGCTTGATATTGTAATTGCATATCTCTTTTAATATCGCATTATAGATATACGCCTTTAATGTGATTTTACTGTATGCTTGTGCCTGTTATTTCGATTGCCTTTTTGTGTATTTGTTGTTTGCTTATTTGTAAGAGTATCTGGAGTAGAATATCTCACCAGAGGTTATTACTTTTGTTGGTATTCTGTACATTCTCCAGAAAGCCGCAGTTAACCCCAGAAAGCTGCAGTTAATCCCTGTAAACCCCTGTACACCGCAGTTTGTCATGCGGTTGGTTTTGCCCGGTAACGATTGTAAGTTAAGTTATAATTATCAAGAATGTAATTGTCGCCAATCTTTCTCTATGTCTTGTTTCATGTTACCAAATGTTATTTGTTATTACTTCTTCCTTTTGTGCATTGTTTTATAATGAGAAATATAATGCTTTATTATGTTATTATTGATTTGTGCAAATTCATGTGTTTATTTCACCAATGTTTGTATATTGATGTTTGGATATCTTTACTTTATAGTTTTCACCGTGGTCCTGTTGAGCCACGCGTGTAATAAATGAGTTAAAACCTACGACCATACTTGTTTAGCTTCATTGAGTGTCGTCTCGGTGACAGTTACCATCACAGTAACAAGTTGTACTTAATTGGTGAAATGAACAGAAGAAGGGGCCACAAGGTACAATGTCCAGGCCATGAGGGCTGTTCACTAAAGATGCAAATGTGGGAGATGAACAAAATGGTGGATAGATTTGTGCATCCAAATTACTTACTGGTAAGAACCCACTAAAGGTCAATGCCTCACAACTGATGCTGATGGCAAGGCATGAAATGGGTTCAGTAGTACAATGGCTGCAGCTACTCATTCTGAAACAGAGAACCTGTTAGACCAAGTACACCTAAACAGGTCACTCCACAGAGCACTGACTAAAGCAGTACTCTCCTCTGACATGTTTCCTGCAAAAACTGTGACTGAGCACTTGATACAAAAGTTTTTTGCAGAGGACTTGGCCTACCCTGTACAGGCAGAGGTGACTGCTTGCAGGAAAGCCCTCAAATACGACCACTGTCAAATTTGTGAAAGCTTTATCAACAAGTTTAAATTGCCCAGCAAAGTGCTACAGTGGAAATCATTCACATTGCCCAAAGCATTCATTTGTATGCAAGAGGGGCAGGAAGTACAAATTTCCATTTATGCCAAATGCTACAAAGGGTCCCTGCTAATATCCCACACTGACAGCAAAAAAATAAACAAATTACTTGAGACACCCACCTGCAGCAAACGATTATGGTCAACTCATTTTCAGACTTCCACTCAAAAAGCAGAGGTAGTTGATGTTTTTGAGATGACCAATCCAAAACATAGCACCATATTTTCACCCAACAGTCAGTACAGGGACCACAGTGCCATAAACATCACAAATAATGGGCCTGGAGAGTCCATAGCCAGGAAGATGAAAGCTGCAGGATTAAAGGTGAGCTCAAATAGTCCATGTATCCAGACACTGAAACCGATGCAAAGAAAACATCAATATGATAAATTACATAAGAGAGGCAGAGCATACAGAAGGAGGAGAGCACAACTCAGAGTGAGAGAGAGAGTACAAGCTACATGGTATAACAAAAATAAAAAACCAGTCCAGAGTCTATAAAAAAGATCAACTGATTCATGACCACAGTTACTCTAGGCTGAAAAACTATGCTGATGATGAAGATGACAACATTTATCAGTGATGCCAGTAATTTGTAAACTGAATCCAATCCACACTCACTGTGATGATATTTAAAACAGTATCACTCACTCAGGGAAGTAAGCACTCAGGCCGGTGACCATGACAAGTACCATAAAACTTGCTAGACCTTCTGCTGTTGTTACACTGCGAGATTCTGCTGAGAGATGTGACACCTCCACACATATGTGGGAGATGTCAAATGATTTGGTAATTTGTATTCTTTGCACAATACTTTGAAGGCAGATGCTAGAATGTGGACCCTGATGGCTCTTCTCTTAGCTGCCAGGGGTGGCATTGTGCAGATAATGCCATATCCTGGTGCCCCTGACTTACTGATGGTGTAGGCACCTGTTCACATTCTGTATCCCCTTGTGCCACTTGCTGGGGCTGATGTATGTTTTGCCAAATTTTCATTTGTCATCAGCCTATGCCATCCAATCTTGGTCTGACATTGTAAAGAAGGTGTGAGCTTTCCAGTTACAAATGTGTTACTGTATATAGGCCTATACTTATTCTGAATGCAGCCTGGGGCTCAATGCAGCTGATTTTTACACCACATTGAGTAGTAATGAATATGAAACTTTAAAAGTTGCTAACTCTTCCAACTCAAAGGTTTGTTTGCGATTATTAAAGTTAATGTGATAGATAGCCAATGTGGAGAGTTCATGAATACTAAGTTTGAGGACAATAATTCTACTTTGCACTTTGTTCTAAAAATCCAGTAAAACATTTTGGAGAAGCCATTCATAGAGTTAAATATTACTGCATTTACCTTTCAACAAACGTTCCATTACGTCCAGTTTTTCTTTGCTGCACTTCACAAGTACAAAGATAAAGCATGAGCCATCGTTGAATAAAGTTGCAGGGTCTGGCATAATTATGATTGTGTGACAATGCTTGCTGTTTTAGACACTGTACAGTCTGATGAAAAAAAATGAATGAGATTACAGCACATTGAAATACTGTTGTGCAGCTAGTAATGGTGTTGTTAGAAAAAAAAGTTGATTTTATCAATATTTATAGACATCTACAGCTCAAAATACTCTTCATGAAACTTGTACTTGATCACTACATTAGCTCTTAGCATCAGCTTTGTATAATCGCAAAGTACAGTGATCAACAGAACTCTGGCTTTCTTACAATCACTGTTTAATTTGACAGTCTACAACAACGTATGCATGATATGTCTATCAAAATAATCAGTGTCCATTTCTTGCACAATGAAGTAGCACTTGGAAAGGTGAAAACAAATATAGCATTATAGAATAAATAAGCAGTACAAAAAGTTCAGAAAGCCATTAAAAAATTCAAATGCCCCCAAAATTGAATTATATCGAACACATTAACATCGCACAGGAAGAAATATAGCAAGTTAGGCACATTTTGATTAATGAAACTTGCACACTGAGTTTTGTAACATCTAAGAGAATGAAAATTTTGGATTTTTTTGTGGAAGACTTTTCCAGGGTCTGGCTCCAATGTACTGGAAGGAATCCTGGTGGACCCTTTCTATATAGACATCTATTTTGGTGGAAGGACATGTACAAATACCATTGTGGGGCTATTTCTCTAGTTTGGTGGTAAATATAACACATTTTACCATGCCCCAAAATGACTTCATTAAGGGTATTAAAACAATAAACATCCACTAACCTTGTGTCAAAATATGAGCTCTCCATTACATATGTGATGGTGTTTATAGCATATTGCACATACTCCTGACTATCCTATCATTGTGCATAGGATTTCAGATTATATATTTTGTTGTAGTCTAGTATGTTAATTATTTAATGATGTCTATTTCCCTCAAGATGAGCTTCATTCTCAGAAATTACATCTATACCTACATCTTTATGCCTTTGTGCGCTAGCTGGGTCATCTACTTGGTTATTTTTCAGTGGAACAGGTGTCACTTTACTCTTTCTCCTCCTCTTGTATGATAGCATGTGTTTTCTCTCATTCCTCATTTGACCATCAACTTCATTTCATTCATTCAACTTCATTCATTCATCAAATTCAGTTTCTAAAGGAATTTATAAATAATATCAAAGTCTCTTTGTACACGTATTAGGTAGTCACTTATCAGAATAAATGCCATTTCAACCCCATAGCGGCCCACACACACCCAATCAAATACACACATGTGCTGATCGATAGCAGAATTTCCACTTCACAGTTGTTTTGATCTACCAAACATACTCTGAAACTTTTCTACAAAGACAGTGATGCACAGAGCTGACCCTTGCAATTTAGGACAATGATTTATATTTTACACAGCCCAGATACAATAGCATGTGCAAATAAACATTACTTACTACAGAACAAGCTCCAGGTATTGTTGCAGGAAGGGCCGGTACTTCTCCATTGAACACCTCGCTGCCTCTGAGTAGTGGGCTGATGAGGGATAGCTATGTGGTGATGAAAGAAAGAGTACAATATCAAATAATTCATCATTCCTTAAATAATTCCAATCAATTGATGGCCAAAACTTTGATTAACAACTCATGTTCCTCTTGTGTTAGTCAAAATCTTCTTGTAATTTGACTACAAAAGTCTCAGTCAGAT
>JAIPMN010039842.1:0-19444 GCA_020650975.1 Apostichopus californicus
TATAATCATAATATCGCTATAGCTCTGCCTTTATCTACTCCTGTCTTTACCATTATCATGCGCGTGTATACCTCTATCGCTATACTCCAATAAACTAATACAGTAACCTTTACTGCTAACTCAATCTCTACTGCTATACCTCTATCTCTACTTCTACCTCTATATATATTGCTACCCTACCCCCAGGGACGTAGCTAAGGCCTGATGATTGGGGGGTGTAGTGGCTGAAATTCCAACTGGATGGGTTTTGAAGCCAGAAAATTCCGACTGCTGCCTTGTACCCCCCCCCCCCCGCACTAATCGTCAACGATACGGTCAGTGTCAGTCAGGCACCCATCTTTCGCGACTGCTCTTTTGTTCCGAACTTTTTTTCGATACATTTGTACCTTATGGGGCAAAGTTTTTGCTTATGTTGATGGCACTTTTAAACTTCCGTAGATTAGCATTGAGTGTTTTAATGGTATACCATAGAGACAATGTATATCCCAACAACGTAGCCAGGAATTTGAAAGGGGGAGCACTTTTTGCGACTGATATGGGGGAGGGGTCTAAGGGGAGGGGTCTCCCCCTCCCCTTTGAGATATTTTTGAACAATTGAAGGTCCTTAGATGCGATCTGGTGCAATTTGTTGCCAGTTTCATCATTATCATATGATATCATATTACCAGCAGATTTTGTTTCCTGTTTGAATTCTTTTACATGTTCTTTTACATAATATATCAGAAAGACAAACATAGTGCTCTTTAACAATTTTTCCAGAAGGATGATTCGTGTTTATTGTCCAATGTCTGGACTTTAATACATTTGACGAACTTATCTGATGGACAATATAAACTTTCATATTTTGTAAGACAGCCAGATTTGCAGAGGCCTAAAAAAATATCGTTATCGCCGTGTATTAGCAGTTTCATAATTATTTATAGGAAGTGCGTATCACGTACGGTTGCTATAGCTTAGCTTCATAACATGCTGTTCGTGCAACAACTTAAGACGAATCATAGAATGGATGAGAACGAACGTTGTCGACGTTGTTGTGCATACGGTTCGTGACATTCCATAGAGTGCGGTTAGGTAGATATGTATTTTATTACGCAGTGGCCAACTGTAGGTTTGAAATAGGCTATAGGCTAAATTTAGCTAATTGCATCTGCCAAACTAAGTAAGTAGTTGAATCAGTAGGCCTGAATGTTATTACGATTATAATCGAGGTAACGGAGCTGACGAGTATTCAAGATCAAAAGAGCACTGACAAAATACCATGCTAAAAAAACAAGTATATCCTGAACTTACTTGAAGCTAGCGAACAGGGTTAACCCACGCAATAGCAAAATTAATACATAAATTATCAGAACTGAAGCTGGCGAACATTGTATTATTTTTTAGAGTATTCAAAATCATACGAAATTTTGTATGGTGGAGTATAAGGATCGCGAGATACAATTTCTCAATGTGACGAGGAAAACGTGGTAAATATGACTGATTAAAGGTCAATTTTGATCGAAAATTTTATGTCACTCACAGTGCGACAGTCAGAAAAATTAGAGTTCGACAGTCGGAAATTCCGAATTGAAGCTGGCGACAGTCGGAAATTCCGACAGTCGGAAATTCCGACTGTCGCACTCAAATTTCCAACTATCGTCATTTTTACCAAGATTGGGGGGGGGGGTGAGACACCCCCACACCCCCCTCTAGCGACGTCCCTGGTAGGCCTACATATGATTGTATGTATATTGGTATCTAGTTATGTCTTGTTTAATGAACAAACGACATTTTCTGGTTGTATGCATTTAGGAAACCCAGTTTACTTGATTATAATACTTATTTTATAACAGTTTTACTACAATGTTCACCCATGTGAGTTACACAAGGTTAAGCAGGTACCACATGGTTTGTGTCGTTGTTATTCCTACCGTGGGGTTGACTTGTTGGAAGTCCCGTTGTTTTAATGAATGAAATCTACACAGGATATGAGTAGGCAGACGTGTCTTATTACAGTCGTAAAGACTGTGTCCTCTGTTGATGTATTCTAATTAAGTAGATGGTCTGCGTTGATAGTAATTCTTATTCTCAGTCATCGTTGCTATGTTGTTGTGGAATATTTAGACAACTGTTGGAAGCTGTATACGTACAAGTACTGATTAACCTTTTATTATGACTGACCAATTTACACATATTTTTAATGCTTTTCTGGTTATGTTTCATTACAGATGCACTTCTAGCTCCGAAGGCCCTAAGTGTGGTCCACCGTTCTCTTTTGTTTTCTGCAAAGTATATCTAAAATATTTGAGTCGCTGGCTCCAATACCCAGCGATACTTGTGAGACCCTTGAATAAAATAATGGAAGCATAAGTTATTGTTCTTGAGTTTGTTTGTGTTTGTTAACTCTTGCCATTACAAATGCAAAGTCTAGATGTATCAGTCTAGCTTGATATTGCATCCATGCCATTTATCAGGGAAAAAAGTATTTTAGGCAAATCGCTACTGCTTGATTCGATAGTTGTTGGTAGCAGCAAAGCATCAAAGAGCACGTTGCGCTTCCACTATTGACATTTTTTATCCTTTGAAGATGCAAAAACAAGCAATATACACAATATTTAGCTCACGGAGATGCAAACCATTTCAGCAATGAAAAGATGATGTCAAAATTTGATAAACTACTTGACCGTTCGTAGGATCTAGAACGTCAAATTCATACAATCTTAAGCCCGGCGGTGGTCTACCCCACTTTTTATTTCTTATCGGACAATTGAATCCATGTTTTATTTTTTGAAACTTCAATATCGCGAGAACAAAAAAAAAACAGCAGAAGCTAATAGTATGGAGGCAGACAGTTTCCGAATGTCTCTAAACTGTCGGTGAGTCTGCCAGTTCGGATTAGCAGAGCTTTATTGCAGTTATGAAGTTGATCTCTAGAAAATAACATCTATTCTAGGTCTATACTGACGTCCAGAGGCCTTGGATTTCTTGAAAATAAATGTTCTTGTAACGGTTGGAAAATATCACATATATTTGCATTCAAGTACGTTAATTACATAAAACCATTTGTAAGCGGTAGGTAGACGCCAGTTTACATTCACCCCTCCCCGAGGCCGCAGTACACAACTCAACAGTTCGAGCCCATCTCTAAAAGGGCCTGTACGGGCATGCAAGTTCAAACTCACTGTATCATTATAAATAATAAGACCTAAGATAAACAACCGAAATGATCTACCGTAGTCAGACTAGGCAGCATTTGTATGTCACACGATCGTCTTTTCTCATGTATTAGTCGGAGCTATGTTGATTGATACCCGTAAAGAAATCTGACTGATCTTCAAGCTGACTGTAGCTAACTCTTTGCCTTCCTTTTCTTTTAGGTGTTGATGCTCCGATATATATATATATATATATATATATATATTTCACAAATTTTTAACCATCGGTGCTATCTTATACGGTTAGGATCCGCCCAGTATCGGTTTGCATTGTGATTGATATATGTATATAGTGGATGTGTTACCAAACATATTGTTCCGAACCCAAAATTTCGGTCCAAATTGTGTGAGACTGCTGACAAAACACTTTTAAAACCTAATTCGTTGATATATATTTAAGACAGAATTTTGAGGCTGCATATTCACTTTTAAACCCTGATTGAACACGCACTTTTGCATATATCGTCACGCGAGCGACTTTGGAACCGAAACAAAGTCAACTGATATGGCTTCACAAGCTGGAAGGTCCGATAGAGCTTATTTTTACACCGATTACATGGATTTGAAAGACGCACATGATGTGTATGTTTATGAAAACAGACAAGAAGACATTGTAAAGTACACTATTGTAGTAATAAGAGATGGTGGCATATTCACTATCAATCGGCCTTATATTGATGCCACAGCAGTGTATGAGGATACCAAGTTCAAGCCATTTGCAGTAGCCTTTTCGAAAGACAAATTCTACGTAACGGCCACCAAAGCTATTCAATTATTTGACAGTAATTTTAAGAGACAGGATCCCTTAGTAGACAAGGAATTAATTTCACCTAAGGGTATCTACGCTGGTGATAATCGACTGTATGTCGTTAATGGGAAACATGAAGATCCATCTAACAAAACGGCTATTTTCATATTTGACCTAGATATGAAAAAAATATCCAAGTTCGCTGAAGGTAACTTCGTCGATCCTTGGTCTCTAAAAGTCAACTTAACAGAAACGATGATCTTTGTCTCTGATACCGGTGCAAGAGAAGTGAAGATTTTTGATAATGAAAGGAGGAAACTCGTTAGAACGATTCCCATGCCTCAGCACGGCGGTCGCCAAATGCAATGTAGAGGCCTCGACATTGATGAAAACGATAACGTGTTTGTTGCATTAAGGGTCGAAGGACTGCGCAGGCAGTATGAATGTGTACGAATGTACCCCAAAGATGTTAAATATAGTTATGATATTTTCAAAAGCTTGCCATCGCTTGGATCTGCTAAAGGTTTTCTTTCTAACCAAAAAAATTTGTACAGCATTAAAGAAGATGTCACGAAATTCCTCCATTTACAGCAAAACAAAAAATTTCATTTCATTCGAGGTATCCATTATAAAAAGATGAATGGAAAACATGTACTATTTGTCACTGATTCAGGAAATGACTGTGTCAGAATGTTAACCTTTGAAGAACACGGAGTACTTTAATAATTAAATATATAGAAGAAAAATATATACACCTACAAAATATTATTACTTAAGGTGAATGTTTACTAGGCTGTGAGGATATTTGATTGATCTTAATGTTTACTTTATCTTTCATTAAATAAGGTTGTTTGAGGCATGCGTGCCGTTTGTAGTAACCAGTGATCCCTTTGACATTAGTTCCTTAATGTGCGTGAATATGTGTACGCACAGACTTGCATTTACATTTATTTATAGCCTGTATATGCGTAATGCACCATTTGACGTATTTTTCTTCGAGGGATACCTCCTAGTTGGGAATCAGCTTTAACGAACCCAATGGCCCGAAATCTTATTTATAATCCTTGATCCATCTTCAAGGTCCAAAAAGATGCATGCACCTGCACATAGTTCGGAGAGGCGGATGTATTATCTGCCCGTTCCATTCTACCTTTGTGTCAATAGTCCATCTAGGTCTTAAATGTTACAGTCAGGGTCAGTTGGGTACGTCATTCTTTTAGTTCATCTCTTTTCATTGATCAGATCATAATTTTCGTAATATCTTTTCTTATCGAATATATTCTTCTATATTCATGAACAAACAAAAATTTATCATTTTCCTTTTACCCACTGAACGTAGTTGGCACGTTTCGTGATTGGCATGATGGCGACTCATATTATTGACTTTGAATAGGAAATAACGATGATGTTTTACGCATGTGTGCTTAAATTTGAATGGTTCAAATATCTTCTCATTTATGTTTTACACTGACCTTATTATGATGTGTAGAGAAGTTTTGTAACAATTGAAATTGACAAGTTCATTGAGATAATGCACTAGTCTTCTAGTCTTATTGTTTAAAAGCTAGCATACCTTCAAGTATGCCATTCCGAATATTGTACGATAGTAATTGTATAAACAACACTTAGCTTATGTTTTCATTGTGGCAAACATTACGGACTGAAGTCAAATATGATGATCTGACAACATCAGAAAATGATCGAATACGAGTACGTTGAATTGTACAGTATTTTGTGTTGGTCGTGCGAGAGAAACGAAAGGTTTACAACAGTTCGTTATTTTGCCAAATTACGTTAAAATATGTACATTTTTATACGTGTTACGTTTGTTTGGAGACTTCATTGATCTTCTTGTGTTCAATATTCAAATGTAATGATTAATAAATTGAACTAACTTCCACTATTCCTTCTATCAATCTCCGTCAATGATTAATTTAACCATGTGTGTATCGCAGTGTGGCTGTCTTGTAACATATTCATATTTCTTGAAGGTTTCCGAGTGTAGAAATGCCCAAGAAGTAACGTAACATACCTCTGTGAGCACAGTTACATATTGATTTTAAGGTAGTAGAAATTCTTAGTTCGGTCAGTCACAGGAGTGAATCCAAGAAGTCTTATATGAAATGTGTCCCTGCGGTCGTTGAACCCGACTCCCGTGAGGTGAGGTGGGGTTGTCTCGCAGAAAAGTAACAATTTCGAAGAGACATATGTTGACCACGATTAAGCTAAACCATCTTCAGTAGTGAGATGAAGTTTTGTGCTAGATATTGCATTTTGACAAGAATATCCACCGGTTCTTCAATGATTTCGATTTCAAATTTGCTATAGTTACTGCAGTAGTTATCATTTTATGCAGTTCCATATAAACCTTAGATACGGCAGCTGTATCGGAACGCAACTAATCTCTATGGTACAAACCAACACAAGATTTGATAAACAATATAGTCAGTCGAAATGTTGGCAAAAGAGTAGCATACTTTGACAAAAAAATGAACATATGTTCAACCAGTAGATGACATTTCAGAAATGTAGTAACCTCAATGACATTTACTAAGGTTAGGGAGGCTCTATAATGACATTGTTCCAAAGTGTTACATGTCTTTCTTTTACAAATGATACATATTCTAAAAGTTATACCTTAAAATGATTCAAAATTCTATACTTTTATATTGCTGAGTGTGCGGGTCACTTCTAAACATTATTTGAACCATACTAAATATACAATGGTGTAACAAAATATAGGCAGCTAGTAGGTATTTGCAATTCAGAACGATGTGTTTATTGACCATCAAAATTAAAGTTACCTGATTGTTTAGGTAACTTGGGTACAGATGTGGTTCAGAACCACTTACGTGCCATGTCTAATAGTATTTACGTTCGATATACATTTATCTCCAGATTGGAAGCAACAGTACTCATCTTTTTACCAGATTCGTTTCATACATAACATGACTGAGGAGATTTACAGAATCAAACAGAAGAAGAAATTAATGCTGCAGATATCTTGGCCTTTAATGCCCCAAATTCACGAGCTGTTTAATTTTCGCGGTAAGTAGCAACATAGAGGTATAATGCAGACATATCACAGACATTCTACAAAACGAAATCAATACAAGCCAGCATAACGAAATTCTAAAAATTTCCAGGACCATCACTCTTTATAAGAGAGATCATAATAACATCATTTTACTGACTAATGAATAACCATTTAAGTCATCTAATGTTATTAGATATGCGGTCTTTTTTCCCTTCCATAAAAGTATGCGATCCATTTGTAATTACAAATCCGAAATTTTCTTTACGGATTCTATCCATGATATTCTTGAGAGAATTCACGTAGTCAAGCTTGACAAGTCAGTGATGCATTAGTGATTACTAGTTAAAAATTAAATGGAATACATGTTCCTTACACTAATGGAAGGAGAATACAGTTAGCCGTATTCTTAATTTAGTATCAAAGTTTACGGGGAGTTGTTTTAACCTCTTGACGATATTTACAATATTTGCAGCGCATAACCAACTAACAACACAAAGGATTCTCCACATTGTCACTTCGTTTTGCAGGTAAATCAATAATAAGAGATGGGAAATAAGCAAAGCAAACCAAGACGACATCATCTAAAATGCTACAAGTGCCAAGATCCCCTTCCTATCAGCAAGTCCGCAAAGAAAAGAAATCAATACATCGAAGGGAGCGAGTACATAGTCCACAAATTTTCTAACTCAAAGAAGTATTTTCAGCTTGTTGATTCCAAAGAAAAATGTTATTGTTTTGAGTGTATGTTTAGTCTCAAACCTGACCCATTTCAGTGTAATAAGGAAACGGTAAACGTTGAGGAAGAAAGAAATCAAAGATACGATCAAACAGATGCCTCCTATGGCAAACAATTATCGGGGCCTAGTCTGAACATCAAAAGCACTTTGTCAAGAGAAGTATATCTCAATTTTAATGCAACACTTCAAAGTACCTTCGTACAGTCCAATTTTGGGAATAATGTTAGGCAATCTAACATTCAAGACAAGAAATTTGAAGGTAAAGAAGGGCAACTCGACAAGCACTTCTATGAATTACTTTTTAAGAGAATATGTGTGGAACATATACCATTATATAGCGACGTTCACAGAACATTAAGGGACAAGTTATCCGAGTCGAATAAAAACAACATTGATCGGGTTCTGGTATTGCTATTTCAAAAGTATATACAGAAGGTACGGCATGCGCAATTTTGTTTGGTTCAGAACATTTCTGGCTGTTTGAATTCATATTTAGAACCAAAGTGTCTACATTATTTGCGTAAGCAACTAAAGTCATTTACAAGAGAAGATCAACACTGGCTTCTTTCGTTTCTTCTTGACCTTTACTTACATTTTGTGTATAAGAACACCATTCAAAGAGATGAAGCATCTGACAATATAAAACATTTAGTTGCTGGATGGATGGGAGAGCTTCCTACAAGATATGAACTCTCTTCTTTCCTTGTGTGTCTAATTTCAGTTTGTATTCGGGTTGAAACTTGTGAAGAATCATCTGTAGAAACAATATCTTCGGATCATTTCCAGGACATATTGTTTCAATCATCAAGAGGGGAGAATGCAAAATGGGTTAGCCACTGTTCAAAACATTACATAGAGAAAAAAGTCCACAAATCATTACTAAACAATCAAGTTGATTTGCTCTGTACTATTTTTCAATCACGTCCGTGGAATTTGGACAAATTTGATCAATTTCTTTACATTTTTAAACGAAGGTTTATGTCTGATGTATCTTTCCTAGAGCAGAGTCTAGAAATTTTACAGTATCACGGCATTTCCTCATGTTATTATGTTTTCAAGGTCCTAGAAGAATGCCCGATATCGCAAATTCCTTCAATGTTGAAACAGGTCGCTCTTAGTCAAAAAAGCAAACCAGTTGATGATCTACTAAAAGAATTAAAATTAACCAATAAAATACCCGAGGAGCTGATAGAAAAAATTGAATCAGCTTTGCTTGCAATTAAAATGGTGCTGACGAATTTTCAACATAGTTCACGCCGCTATGACAATGTGAAAAAAATTAAAGAATTTGTCTACAATCAGCTTTATAACAGTAAAAGGTTTGCTGTTGATGATAAAATATACAATCTAGCGTACGCGGCGTGTTCTGTGTATCGCTTCCGTGGATATATTCCGCGAGATGTCCAATTATTGAGTACGATAGTTTGTTTGCTGAGCGAAGAGAAAAAGGGTCTCTTGATGGAAATTCACACGGGAGAAGGAAAGTCCTGCGTTATCGCAATGATAGCAGCTTCATTGGTTTCCTTAGATAAAAACATAAGCATCGATATAATTACTAGCTCGAATTTGTTAGCTACTCGAGACTTCAATGACTGGAATAAATACTTTACGTTTCTGGATATCAAAGCTGGTACAACCAGCAACAACGTTGGCGCCAATAGTTGTTATGAAAGTAACATTGTTTTTGGAACAGTAGATACATTTTCGACGGACTTTTTGCGAGATACTTTTCAACGCAAAGACATCCGTAAACATAGAAAATTTGATGTGGCTATCGTGGATGAAGTTGACTCCATATTACTCGACAAAGCAGCTCAGTTTACATATTTGACCCAAACGGTTGCCGAAATGAAACATTTGGAACCTATTTTAGCGTTAATTTGGTATCATGCGTCTGGAATTGAAAAGATATATTCTACAAATGACGAAATGTTTTTCAAAGGGTCTGCAGTACCATTCTATTGTTTTATTTCAAATATTTTAATGGAGACATTACACGATCCTTCTGCTGTCCATGAATATGTTGTGAATCTTTTACGTATTGCCGAAAAGGAAAATTTGATGCCAGTGGGGTTCTCTGAAAAGTACCAAAAAAAAGTTGAAAGTGAACCTTTAAACTTAAATGAACTTTTAGATTTGCATACAATGAAGGCAATTAATAATTTTCTCGAGTTTTGTGGAGGAAAATTGGACAAAAAATTTGAAATATACGTAAATTGTCAAAGGAAAACGTTATGCTCTAAAGTATCATCTAACAAAAATCCAGAACTACGAGTTCCCACTTTTAAAGTGTTATCGTTCAATAATGGTTACGTTTGTGATCTGCATTGTGATGACTTTGGCGAAATTATGGCTATGATTAAGAATAGAGTAAGTACTCAAATATGTTTTACCAAAGGAGAATTTAAAATGACTGAAATGAAGGAAATTCCAATTCCCATCAATTTAAAAGAACATGTAGATGCTCAAATCGAAACATGGATATATAATGCATTTGAGGCAAAGCAAATGCAACCGGATAGAGAGTATTTGGTAAAAGACAATGCCATACTTCCAGTAGATTTTAAGCACACAGGACAAATAGAAAGCAATAAAAAATGGGGAGATGGGCTGCAGCAGTTTTTAGAAATGAAACATTCATTAGCTCTGAGTCCGATAACTCTTATAACAAATTTCCTATCACATGTTGCACTTTTCAAAAAGTACAATCATATCTACGGTTTTAGCGGAACCCTTGGGTCAAGAATCGACGACAACTTTCTTGAAAAAGTCTATGAAACACCCTCATATAAAATACCGACACATAAACCTAACAAGATGATTGATCTTGAAGGAATACTAAAACATTCCAAAGATGAATGGTTGCTAGAAATATGTGATACTTTAAGAAAGGAATGCAAGCTAGAGAGTCATCAGTGTTCACGTGCTGCTTTGGTTATCACTCAAGATATTCTAACAGCAAAATTGTTGAAATCCATAATTCAAAAGTCTATTCCAAAAGCTAATTTAAAGATGTACACTCGAAGTGAAACGGATGAAGTGAAAGTAGTTGACGAGTATTTACAGGAAGGAGATTTCGTTGTTGCGACTAATTTGGCAGGTAGGGGAACGGATATAAAGGTTTCCGACAACGTCAACGAAAATGGGGGGTTGTTTGTTTTGGTGACTTTCCTTCCTTTAAATGAAAGGGTAGAGCTTCAAGCGAAAGGTCGAACATCGAGGAAAGGTGAACCGGGATCTAATAAAATGGTCATATTTTCAGAAAGTTTAGACAAGAACCTTTCTTCTGGTCATAATTTCCGTCACATAATGCAATTGCAACACGAATATGAGTGGTTGGAGATGTTGTCGATAGTACGAGAAATAAATTTAGTTTTGGTCCAAGGCAATCTATTTGAAATTTATTGTAAATTTATAAATAAAATTGGTTCCCCAGATGAGGATAGCAATCATGAATTGCAAGACAAGATCGAGATTTTACATGAAAAATGGGGATTTTGGCTGAAACATAATTCTCCAAAACTAGAAACTGAACCCGAAGGTACGCAATGGGAAAAGATTCTCAATAACTACTTAAAGGGTGTGCAAAGGAAGATTTTCTGTGAAAACTCAGTACCTGGTAGTACATACAATGTCATTAGGCTTGGGAATAGCAAATTCATTAGCAAAGATTATAAAATGGCAAAGGTATACTTTTCGCAAGCCATAAAACAGGACAAAGTTTGGTCATCAATAGCACACTACAATAGGGCATTCTGCACTTTATATATAAGTGCACATGACGGAATGGAAGAAGCAATCAAAGATCTTAAAAAAGCTTTCTCGCTTCTTCAATATTATTTTGATGAGCTGACTGTTACTATGACACTCATCCAGAGTTCAAGTGTTACACAGGAAACGGTGAAGGATTACAATACTAATTTGGCAAAGCAATTTCAAACTAAATTTCAATTTTTAAATTTCTTTGCTGATAAAATACAAGAGTCAATTGAAAAAATTGAGCTGATTAAGAGGCAAAGTTTAAATACAGACGTTCATGATGAGGATATATTTTCAACTTCAACACTGTTTAGTGATGCCCTATCTTATGATGTACTACTCGAATTGTGGCAACTTGGTTTAACACATATATTCGGTATTGACAAAAGGCCAAGAATAATTTGGAGCCAGGTAATTGTGATTGCAATTGGTGCAGCACAGGTTTTATTGGGTGCACTACTTATACCGTTATCATCTGGAGCTTTGTCACAAATCGGCACTGGACTTATATGCGATGGTATCTCTGATATTATTGGAGGGGTCTTTGGAATGATCGAAGGTCGCGAATTCACTTGGGAAAGCTGGAGTTTAAATAAGGGAGTGAGCCTTGCTGCAATATGTTTACTCCCCTGCGTCAAGCACTATGGTAAAACTGCATGGGAAGGGGTTAAAAAAACATCGGGAGTAGCAGGGGTCTTTAAATTAGGGTTGAAAGAGGTGAAAACACAGATATTGACAGATGTTAAAAGTATTTCAAATGCTAAGTCTGTCATAGAAACGATTTATCCGACAGTCAGCCAGACTGCAAAAGTAGTTCTACAAAAATCAGGTAAAACACTTGCAGCAGCAGTTACTACTTCTTTTATTTCCCACTACCATGCCTATTACATTCAACCATCGTTGATAGAGGAGTGTGTTAATTTGACGAAGGAATTCCTAAAAAGTAATTTAGGTCCTGCCATGACAGATTTCATATTAGAACATGATATGAAGAAGCTCATTACCCGTTTCGAATACTCTCACAAACGACAAAATAATCCCAATGGACCTCTAAATTTTTGGAATTTTAAGACTACTGGTGAGAAAATTCTGAGTGGTTATTTGGAGGAGAGTGAAAAATCCAATCCTAAAAGTATAGCTATAGTGATGAAAATTATAGATATTTGTCCGACTGACTTGAAAATGTCCCCAAAATTCCAGCCATTGTTCAAAGTCTTACATGTAGGTAAGCAAACACTAAAGTTAGCGGTTGATAGTGTGCCTGCCATGATATCAATTAAAAATATCATTTGCGAATTTAGAGATGTATTAAAAAAAAGTCTACAAGAACATTGTAGTCAAGACGAAAAATTATGTGAGAAAGAGTATACATATTTGCCATCGGAAGACAACGAACTGCGTGAAATAACTGAGCACTTTTCCAACATTCTTTGTGATTCCGTTGCAAATCTTTTTAATACCTATGTGACGAAAACGTGTTACGAACAGATATTTAACAAGGTTAATTCTTACGTGGGTAAGCAAATTGAGAAGGATCGGAGTAAATCCGAAATAGCTGGCTCATTGAAACAAAAAGAGAAGATCAATGGAATACCAAGTGTCTCATTGAGCCAAACGACAGTGACTAATAAGTTGACAAATACATCAACTGTCGCGGATTAGAAAGAAACAATCTAAATATCCACATGATGATTTATAACAATAAATTAAGTATTTATATATTTTTTACCACAGAGCATATATGAAATATCATTCATACATTCATGAAAAAAAATCTTCCTTGACATGGATGTTCAACCTTTCGGTTTAAGTTCTGGTAGTGATTTCTGTAGAAGCAATTTGCTATTGTAACTAGATAAAACAGATTAATTATATTTAATTTGAATATGATTCTGTATCAACACTTTTGTAAAGCTTTTACGTATATTTCGCATCATAGTCCATAAGTTATGTGGTTCTTGTAAATATCTTAAACATTGCATGTGGAAATGTTCTATGAACGTACTTTTATATTATTATAATTTATGTATTTCATGTAATTTACTGAGAGCAGTTTTAATTATTTCATTCAAAATGTTGCATGATACCGCATTTTCTCCATTATTCGTTATAGGTAAGACATTTAATTATATCTGACATTTTCTCCTGGATATCTGATGTCCCAAGAAATGGTTTCAATAATCTAGAAGTAGCCTGTAATGTATTGACAGGGATTTCACTCAGTTTACCTTATATCTCGTAAGACATTGCAAAATATCTGTGGAATTAAAGAACGGCTCTATTTGATACTATGTATCCACCTTTATGCGATTGTTGGATATTGAGTAAAAGTATGTACATAACCCTTTCTTTATTCTAATGGGTATCATGTTTTTTGTTTTGTTTTGGTTGTATTGTAAGTGTCATGCCTGCGTATATACCTATAATGTATTTAAACAACCGCCTTTGAGATATTTTAATGTTTATGTTTAGTCTGTTTTAGCTTCTCAACAATATCCTTATTATTCCTTCTGGTGGAAAATCATTAGTTACTGTCAAAGTTCCAAAAACTGGAAGAGCTCTTATGCGAAAATGCGACTCGTCGTGCGGTATCCATGTTGTTTACGATATTGTATTACGTATTATTAACTAACATGATGACATATGTGTTTCCGAAACTAAAAAACTATAAAGTCTGATAAACCAAACAAACATGGTTTATTATTTACGGATCAAGCTGTTGGTGATTAAAACGATGATGATGACGATGACGATGAAGGTGAAGATTAATTAATTAAAATTAAAATGATAATGATAAGGCAGTAGTAATATTAATTATTTAACAATGTAACATTGATAATAAACCTATTATTTATGATGAGAACAGCCGTCATAAAGAAATTGCTTAATTGCAGCCTAAAAAACACATTCTAAGTGAAAACGTTAAGCAACGTGAACCCTATGGCTGATAAATGCTGCCTTTTCTCGATGACAGATTACCTTTATCTAAGATGTTCTTTACAAAACAAATGATATTCTGGTTTCCGTAGAATTTTCGATGATCGGTACTGAGTCTGTCGTACAGATAGTTTAATGGTAAGAAGGATATATGAAAGTACTTCAAATGATACCAAAGATGCTTTGTCATAATGATCTTACTATGTCAGTTTTAATCGCATTTAGCATAACTCTTGCTAGTCACAATTATCAACAACAGTCGATATTTTCTCAAATTGCATCGAAAATTATTAGTCGCTAACTTTACCATGTATTAGTAGATTAAAAACTGCAATCATGTTTTGAATGAACTATGACATTTCAAACTCCTTTAAGAATATTTTCTGTGTTTTTCGATCGTGCAAGTAAAGCAGGTTTGTACTGTGTAGCATGGGTTTGATTTTTCTTTCATTCACTCCAACCCCCCCCCCCCCACCCTTCTCTCTCACTCTCTCCTTTCCACCCATATGGCATGCGCGATTATTTAATTTGCCTTTGTATGACGTGCATTCAAAATGGTGCCAAGATACGTTTTCTGCTTTTTGTTTGAAATGTGGGCTGTTTGTTTGTATCTGAAAACTTTTAAATATAACTTAACGATCAGTGGTATTAGCCCGAAGTATTTGCACGAAAAAATACTACAAGTTTTTAATCGTAGCTTACTAGAAGCGCTGATCATACATATTTAATCCAGACACAGGGAAAAGGTCGATAAGACATTTTAATGTCTCATTAAGGCACAACGCAAGGTTCCTTTAAATCCGAGCATGATTTTACTTTTCAACATATTGGGGACAATACCTGAAGACTTCTAAATGAGTTTTGTCTTCATTATATATAAACCACGAGTTAACGAAAATGGTTTATGCTGATCTGTTAACACATGTTAACCGTGATCCGTCATTATAGATTGTTAGTTTCTCCATTGATATTACTTTATACACAAAATATCCTTCTCTCATTACATGTTCCTCCAAACAATGACGTGAATTTATTTTGTATATGTCGAGCATACATTCATAACATTTGTACTTAACTGCATACTGTTCTCAGCATTTAATAATTAGTTCTTTGAGTATAAATATATCAAGCATGTTGCAATACAACTATCTTGCTTTTCCTTTACTCTATGTTGGATATCTTGAATTTCTTCTATTTATCGGGAGAGGCTAATATGCATTGATAAGTGATGATATTACTATGGTTTATATATATTAAGTGACAAGAAAGGGCAAACCATTTATAAAACATATGTACAATTGGTTATATTACAAATTAGCAGGTTTATAATTCCTTCATGAACTCTGTACTGAACGAGTTACCATTTGTCCTTTTTTAAAGTCCACGTTTCACATCAGAAGTCAATCTTACTATCGATTGAAGAACTTAGCTGCCGAAAATTACATATTGATTAAGATAAGTTATCTTTTGAGAAACAGTGCTTACGTATTATTTTGCCTTTATCTTGAACATATTCATTAGATGAAAATACGAAAACTATCTTGGATTACAAAGAATGTTAATATTGATCATGATTTATTTGCAAATACGTATTAAATACACTGTTCATTGCAGATCATCACTTCACTACTAATGGAAAGTGTTATCACCTCCATGCCTGTTTTCGGAGTCAAATTTTAACTAAGCTTCTGAACTTTTCTACTTATACAAACGAAGGTCAACCAGGGAGTTTTCTTTTTCAGACATTGTCGTCAGCCCCAAACCACGCAACTAGAATCCTGTCCATGTGAAGTGAGGTCAAAATCTGTCATTTTTGTTTGTTAACCTTTCACCTAAATTAACTTGAAGAAAAAGAAACCAGAGCAGAGAATTTTAACGACCTTTATCAGAAGTTTTGTAACTTTAGTATACAATAGTTTATTTTTAATTCGTATCCTTATAAATGAATGACAAGGTTTTTTTTTTATAACCTGAATAATTACAACAGTTACAGGCCTTTATTACTTTAATACGTACATATACCTGCAAATAGTCTGCCTTCATCTTAACGATAGCCAAATTTCAAGATTGAATTTAGTATATTTGTAAACGGATATAGAAGTGTCAGGTCTAATTCGTTGACACACTTGGATCGCACAGGATAATGATATAAGCATCTTTTGAGAACACATTGGTACTAAAGATACACGTGAATGGTTACAATCACAGCTTGAAGGGAATGATTGCGATAGTATCTTTATTATATTTATAGAGGACTTTACCACGTATATGTGGGCTTGTGAAATGTTTACTACCTTAATCTTTATGATAGCTATATAGATATGAAGTTAAACGCTGTTAATGGAAACCTTGGATCATAAACGTTTATGGTGAGAATAACCTTGGTGACTTTTGTTTTTATGGTACTCGTTTATGATCACGTTTACAGTTTCCTTATTTATATATTCCTTCCAGTGAATATAGTAATATATTATATATGCAATTATTGTAATGACCATAAGTGTAATACTACTAAATATATAGGAATGTATAAAGTTAAACAGGAACATCAAGTATCGTTGCATAGCTTCCTTCTCTATTTGTTAGTGTTTGCTGTTAATTTGTAGTTTTGCAATTTTCAGTAATGGAAAAATATAAAAACAAGAAAGCAGGTCTTTGAATAGATCTTAACGCAGGCTTAAGCCAATAAATACTTTTACCGTTTGATAAAATACCAGACTGAACGTTGTTTTCCCGACTGAAGGTTGCGATGGAGATATGGGCCATGGTTGCGCCTCCGATTGCTCACGCCACTGCATATTTCCGCTGTTAAATGTTCTTTGACTAATATGTTGACAATTTCTTGAGGAATGCTATGCCAAACCCATCGATTGATCGTGTCCACATGTATTCATTAATCATTATTTGGCTACTCTCCTTTTACATCTAGTTTATCGGGTAGTATGAGAACGACAGTTACACAGGGCTCTCTGGAAAGGACTCGTAACATCTTCCCAAAAATAAAACATCACTGCCCGCTGTTTAATGGTAACATATCGTGTAAACTATTTGGTCAAATTTATTGACCCAAATACAATTAACAATTCTATACCCTAATGAATTTGAAGTAAAAAAAGTGCAAACATTAGCAAATACCAATTTACTATGTATCTTATGAACCGATTGGTATTAGATATTGTAGACGTTTGCCTACTAAATTTGCCCAACCAAGTTAGACAACTTTTGCTCAACAGGTTTAAGAGTGTAAAAAAGTGTAAATATTTGTAATAAACCCAACTGTATTAGTATTATTGCTACATATTTAGGACTGTTGATAAGATAACCAACATTGAGCAACAAAGTGTTCGTTTTGCTCATTATGTTTTACAAAACAGGTAAAGCGTGGAATCTGCTCTGTACAGTATATAGGTCAAATTTAACATCGATGAATAATTTGAGTTGCAAAAGGTAATCAAGGGATTAAAGACGAAAATGATCCCATTTGTTTTATTTAAAGACAAAGTTGTCATCACAATTCTATTGAAACTGTGAGTTATATTACAAAGAGAAGATTACTATTATTTTCCGCCTGAGAATAGTAAGAAAACTTTAACAAATCTTTACTCACACTACAAAAATTTTCTCCATTTCAGTGAAGATATGTCAACGTTTGATGAACATCACTATGATGTAACTATGAGACACAATGTCACTTTAAAGTCCCCCGAGTAGCTAAGAAGGGGGAGGGGGTGAAATGAATATTATAAACTATGAGCAATGATATTTTGGAAGGGCAGTGGAATGACTCGACAAAAGTTGGATTGCAGTGGGGAGGTGTTTAAGACATGGGAAATGGGACACACAAGTTCCTTAGATGAACGAGTAGGTTGAACTTTGTTACAAGGTTCAAATTTCTCCCAAATCCCCCAGACACCGTACTTGCACCTAACGTATATTCGAGGGCAATTTGGAAACTTTGAGACAACGTGTCTGTCTCCACTAGATTTGAAGCAGTGTCAAAATATATGTTTTGTACTTCCCTTTACCATGTCCCAAAAGCAGTTGCACTGAGCAATTTGATATGGATATGGTAGTAATTGTACTTCCGTAATATTTAAGAGAAAATAATGAGAAAGATCACTAATATATGATTTCTCTTATACTGCAAACGCAGTCTCTCCCTGTGGAATAATAGACTAATTAATGATACAACACCTGTTTGAAGTTTGTTTCTTGTTGGACCTTGTTCTTGGGGGCGTACTACTGTCTCCTTAGATAATGATACTTTGCATTATCTTTATGATATTTATTCAAATTTAAAAAGTGAGTATTTGTTTTTGAATTTACTTATACGGTATGGTACCTGGTTAGTCTTCTCCTCAAGGAATATCCTTATGGATGACAACCCTGATCATGATAAGTAAATCCAATTTCGTATCTCTGCAATACATCTTTGAAATCCATTGTTCACGTTATTAATTTTCATATATGGATAACTTGGTATTGTGATAATGTTAAACATCATGACGAATTGATCCAACATGCATGATTACAAGTTACAGACTGCTTTATTCCAAACATGTTAAATTATGTACGCTGGGAACCTGTCTCCTTTGGTGTCCTTTTGTTTTTCTGCCATACTGCAAGCGTTCCTGGATAAGTACTTCATGACTTGAACAATGTACGCTGAAGTAAATAGAGACCGTTAAAAATTGATGAAAGGGAAGGTAAATATCTTTGTCTTACAAAACAAGATTCTAACAAAGAAAACCAATATTGGATAAAATGACCGCGCAAATGGTTCTGTAATAGGAATATCGATAATAATTGAAGCACGTCAATCCTCTAATCAGAAAAAAAGTAAACAAACTGCCCAAGGGCAAATGAATATAGTCTAGGCTTAGCATAGATATCATAATCCTGTATGGATTTAACGTGCACTGTGCTCATTATAATGAACATCCTCTAATGTTACAGTACAACAATGTTTGTTCCATTGGTGTACACAATATATCCGTCCAATTCCACCCAGCTTATATCACTCTCAATCACC
>JAIPMN010039846.1:0-15286 GCA_020650975.1 Apostichopus californicus
ATGGGTATTAAATTAGGTTATAACGGATAATGCACAATTTGAAGCAAGCTATACTTTTATGTTATCTTAAGCAAGAAAGAAAAAGTAATAAACAAATAAGTTGACATCGTAGCTTGCGCTAGACGTTATCTGTTAAGGCAGTTCGATTCCCATTTAAGAAAAAGAAAGTTTAGATGCTTGGTTGCAATAACAAAATGTGCAGTTTGTACAGTAAGTAACATTATTGCATACGAACATGATCCGTCTGTCTGTCTGTGAAGAAAGACAACCCTGAAACTAACTGTGTGAGTAAAAGCGCATGGAAAGTTGAATAGTATTGTACCACCGTAATGACAGATCGCTATATCATTTAATGAAGACAACGTTTTTGCTGCGAATGAAGTACATTTAAAGGAATACTCCGTCGGCAGATGTGAATTTTTCAGTAGGGTGTTCTTTAGAAGCTTTATTTTCCCGTAATTTCTTGTTGAACTGTTCTTAAAATCTAATGAATTTGGAATATTTGCTTAGCTGTCAATGATATTTGAATTTAGAGTAAGTGCCAAAACGCCCACTTGTTTTAATGGCTTGATTGATGAATCCAAAATCAGATGTTTGTACCAATCATAACGTAAACGAATTTATTTGTTTTGTTTATGACAGGTGTTTACCGTTCTCTATAGTCGGGGTACATGTATTTGTACACTTTAAGTTTCTTTGTGCAGTATCTCCAAGTCTGCGTGGCGTTAGTCAAACAATTTTGTAAAGTACCCATGCATGACCTGTTTCTACGACTATTATATCGTTACGTGGGTGGCAGTATACTATACTACATAAATAAGAATCCAGTAATTGATATGGAATCAATGACATGTGTAACTTCAGATAAATAGATGGTACCCAAACCTTTACCAATTTATTTAGAGCCCTTCTTGTGAGAGGACTTCAACTTCAGTGTGTTCCTTCCCTTCTAAAATACTGGACCCGCCCTTGGAAGCAATCCTACTTGCTTGGGGATCCTTGTGAGATATCAGAACATCCTTGAATATAGTAACACAAACAAAAATGAATTTATTAATTTATTATGGCTGTATTCTGAGAAACCAATAACGGTTAAGTCTTTCGTTTTCCCTGAATGAAAACTTGTATTGACAATATTATATTTCGTCTCTTGTTGTGCTTCAGTAGTTAACCAAAAATATACTAAGGGCCGCATTTCGTGCATACCTTTGCCGTTACTGGTAGTTTAGAAACCTACGTATTGGAATGGTAAACAAACTGTCGGATATTCTCAAATTCATCTTTACAGCTACTACCCAATTCGAAAAACCTCTCGATATGATGTCTCAACATTTCAACAGGTAGAATGAAATGTTCTGATATTATTAAATTAGTAAATGTTGATAGCATTATGTAGTAAACTAGTAATCATGTCTTTAAATGTGTTGTGTTTGATATATAAATTATTAACCCCTTCTACAGTATGTAACTGAAGTATTTGATAGGGGTAACGTAAGTTGGTTTTAAATAAAAAACAAATTTTCACTATGTCTGTAATGAAAATAACTGCTTGCACGACAGAAGACACATCAGGAACACACGTATATTTTTTTAATGAATTTCTCATTCGACTATTCAAAAATAAATATTACATGCCAACCTTACGCATTAAGTGTAGAACCCCTGTGACAAATCTTACGCGGTACGTATTAATCATGTCACACATCCGGAGTCGATGCAGGCTGAGTTCTTCAATACCGCCCTAAATTTCATTTCTGGGGAAACATATCATACTGTAATATTTCATTTTGTCTTATCTTACTCGTAACCTTTCTTCCTTTAAAATGGTTTGAATGTAATATATCCAGGTAAGGGTTGCCGCTTTCTATCTAATTTCGGTGACTTTACTTTGTTAAAAGCCACAATGATGTCGCCTTACCTCATAGACACAAATCCACGAAGTAAGGGCACGTGAGCAGTGGTAAGGAGAGTTCTGAAACTGGAGCTGCGACTGTGTTCAATATTTATTTGATGCTGCCAAAGGTTTTCGTTCAACCTCGCTAAAAAAGCAGATTACAAACATGCAACATCCTAAGAGATATTTCCTAATTTACACTATCGCAATGACCTCGCCATATTCACTTCCATATGGCCGTATAACAAATTTGAAAGTGTACCAGGGCAATGTTTTTTATTTTTGCTTTTAAATGAGACTTTCGTCTGGAGCGTTATGACTTATATTAAAACAGTCCTTGAAAAAATATTGAAGTATATCACAGAGCTGGTTTGTCTAATATATGTTGAAATATCTGACTATAGCACTCAATACTTTGTAGTTTTACTGCAAAATTATCATCAGGGTGCCCCGTAAGACTATGGAAACTTTCCTTGGTGGGGTGTCTAAAGTTTGTACATGTGGTTGGACGGTCAATGTTGGCATTTAGGGCTGTAAATTTCAAAATATTGCTTAGGTTTCACAATTTCACTTTGACTTTAGATTCTCTGAATTACAGTTGTGACAAAGTTTAGATTGCTTAATTTCATCATCACCTGTCATTGTGGTAACTACTTTTAATTATCAGTTATGTTTTATTATGTATAACGTGAAGAACAAACCCACTGTTCCACTTACAGTGCAATTTGTACCCTCAGCATATTTTGAAGTTTAGTGTTCCAGTTGTGCAAGCTGTTGATCATATTTGTGTTGTTAATTTCAAAATACATTTCGCTACATCATCACTTAAGCAGGTTTCCCACAAACGTGATCTCAATACTTCTTGCTTTTATAGGGTCCATTGGGATTAACTTGAACTGCAAACGTTTTTCAAAAAGGAAATTATATTTTGTTGTATATAAAATGCTGAGGAGGAACACAGATAGATCTTGTAATTCATATATTTGCTCAGTGACTTTTGCAATAACGTACAAATACTATGGTGATGTACTATTACATTACAACTTGTCAAGCTTTTCACAAAACAAACAGCAACTTCATTTCGGTTTTAATCCAAACTATCTAGATTAAAATTTCTCAGAGAATGACATAATAGACAATAGATTTCAAAGACGAATATAGCATTTAGTATAAGTATTATTTTCACATGCACAAAGAAATTCTGAAGGTAATCCGAAATCATCAAAATGATTTTAGGATATTTTTATCAACATCATTTTAATTAGTATCTTATTTTACGGCTACATAAGTTAAGCTGCGGTGTGTATTTCCACCATTAATAACTAATCTACATATGGCCTATTTAGTCTTTGAGGTTACTCATAGACTTTAGCCTTGCTTGCAAAATTACGGTGATTTCATCAACATTCTCTCGTTGAGTTTTTCACGAAATTGGTCTTATTTTCAGAGCACAGTTTACAGTCTTTGGTTCCTTTTCTTAGAGAACATGACAACGTCCTTTCATTTTAACTATTTATCAAAATAACAGTGAATAGGCTATTCTTAATTTGTTTGTGAAAATTGGTCGCTATGAGATATTCTATTATATGGTAGATAGGTAGAACCCTTTGCTCATCTGAATAGACTATAAGCTTCGGTTGTGAGTATTCGCATTTTTAGTTGCATGTTATTCATTAATAAATATCATTGGAAAAATACTCAGTAATTATCCAAAGTATCCAATTGCTGACGTATACAACCGATATTCATTCAACCTTTATATTAATTGATGATTTTGGATGTTTGGATTAAAAGCCTCCTAGTGGGATTTCCTTAATCAAACTGTTGCTACAAAAAACCTTTCAATTGGTCGGGCAAACAGCTCTTTTCGAGGTAAACTCTAAGCAATAACATCCACTACAACCAATAGACAATATAACCTCATAGACAGGGTGGTTACAAGGCAAGTAACTACATTTCTATGATTCACTTGAAGCTGAATATATGGATGGTCAGAACTCTCCTTGCTTTCATTCTCTTTGATGTGATATAGGCAATCGAAACAGCTCTTCTTTCTTGATTCTTAGCCATCAACCTAACACAGGAGTTACACCAAAGACCAACAGAATTAGACTCAACAAAGCTTGATAATTTTGAAAACAGTATAAAATTAATAATATATCTGATAGAATGACAGCCCTTTCCAAGGAGATGATTTACGCAAGTACACGAAAACCACTTACTTCGTTTACATTTCATATTTGAGGAGTACACTTGAAGTTGATGTATTCTAACAAAAATATTGAAGCCTAAAATATGGAATTTAAAGATACACAACATAATCGCTAATAGTGATAATATCAAATAATATTACTTCCTTGGCAGTACGAACCACCATTCCGTAGCAGAAGTGGGTCATGAATGAAGGAAAGGTTGTACGTATTTTTTTGGACCTAGATACGTAAACGCGGAGCAGTGGAGAGAGTTGCGACAGCTCACGAGTCACCGCCATTTTTGCATCACTTGAGGAGATTTCGTGTATTTGATACATGTGGTAGATCTCTTCTGAGTTTGATTTGATTTCCACATAATATAAATTCAATGGTGAACAGTTAAATTACAAGTAGGTGGAGAAGGACTGAAGAAGCAAAGTTTTTTTTACGAGCAGTCTCTCTTTAAAAAAACAAAAACGAAAAAAAAAAAGGATAAGTAAGAGGAAGAAGAAAAGAGAAACGAACAAAGAAAAAAATGGAAGCAAGAAAGATTTACGACGTTATTATAATAATCGTTTGGTAAAATGGATTTTATTAAATTAAAGCCAATATGTTGAATTAGGCCTAACGCACGACATAGGCTAACTTCTGTGCTGTTCTTTGCAGATAAAGGTTCGCATTTTACTATATTCCCTCCGTTGCTGAGTTCCTCGTGCCATTCGTTGAGGCTTAATTGTTCCCTTCGTTCTATTGTCAGGAGTCTTGCGGGAACTACTTGCTAACATACTTGCGAAAAGTGGACATCAACGAAATGCAGTAACAATCGGATAATGCTTAGAATACTATACATGTACTGTGTGGTATTAATGATGAGTTGTGAGTTGTTTCGACTGACTGAATATGCATTACCTAGTATACGTTCATTGGCTTGTTCAAACAAAGGGGCGCGATTACATTGAATAAATATTGTGTACCACACATTATCGATATTTATATTTATAATTCTTTTCTTCCGGAAAGTATTAGACATTATTCCTTGACGAAGTTTCTTTATTTACCTTAATTGTTCGGATGGACTGCTTAAATGATATGCCAATATTTTGGACAACAAATATTTTATGAATTTATTTGTTCAAACCTTGTTACCTGTTGCAAACAACAGCAACCCATGGATGACAACCAGTGTCATTTTGGTTTATATAGTACTGCACATAAAACGTCCAACGTACAATGGCTTTGACAAGCACGGCAATGAAACCTGATTCGGGAAAATCCGAAGTATTTTCGAAGTTGTTTTTAAAAGTCGATTAATTATCCACTGTGATTCGAGGGTTGGAGGAACAGACATGTAAACGAATATTGGAAAGTACTGACAAACGTCAGCAGCATATTAAAATATCGTATTAATGTTAAAATACAAACGCTACGCTGCCCGGTAAATTTGATTAACGAGTTTCATACTTTCCACAAGGTCAAGGAGCAGCTCCGAAAAGTCTTTTTTTGAATTTGCTCTGTTACTTTCGGCACCATTCGGTTCGCTGGAATTATTGTTTCGCCTGTCTTCGTTCTTGCTGATCTGAACAAGATCGTGAATTGCATGACCAAGAAAAGCCAAGTCTATGCCGATACCAATGCCACTCAAAACAATCGATGCCGCAGAAACCCCACTAGCAACCCTTGCGAGTGCTCCTCCTACTTTAGAAAGATCATCACCGACCTGTGTAGATAATGAGGGGGAAACTTTGAATCATATTTTATTCACATTGTTTACTGGCAATATGGTCCAACTTATTTAAGCCTTTTCTTGCCTATTGCTGCTTTATTGCTCTCACAATTTCTGGGAAGCATAGAACTGGTAATGATTTACATGTACTTTAATTCAATAATTATCTATCGGTCGTGAATTCTAAGTATAATTCTTCAAAGAATGAATAAGATATCATTTATCCCATTTTATAGATTCAACTAATTGGAAAAGTAAAAAAAAATACTTTACTCAGGTTTCGATATTTAAATCTCTCTAAAAGTCATTTACAAAATAGATAGGAACGCGTTAAAACATACACGGTTTACTTTGTCAGTTCGATATAATTAGCTCTACGGAATCCGATATGTTCATGCACATGTCAAGCATAGTATTATAGTTATTTTTTGACATTTGCAAAGTTCAAGTGTACGTTCTGTTAGATATATCAGTTCTAGTTTATTGACTTCCAGATGATCAAGGTTTCCATTGTGTAAGATATAAGTGAACATTTTATGTCACACTGTCACCTTTGTGGTCTGGGATGGATTGAAATGACCGATTAACAAACAGCTGAATAGAAACAGTCGAAATGGTGAGACTTTGTTGGACAAAATGTATTGTTTAATTATTAAAATGACTAAATGGCATTGCTTTAGTAACACAGAATGTATACAGCAGAAGCAAACCACAAATCTAACTTCTGCTGAATGTCGCCATGTGTCCTTTTTCATAACTATCTGAAAATTCAAGAGTGGACGCACTGTCTAGAATTCACCAAAGTGATAAACATGTTCCGGTTTACAAATATAAAGGAGACAATATTGATGAAAACATATCCAATTAGATCAACACTTACATAAGCAGCTCTTAGTGCTGCTCGAGCTGCAACTGTTCCTCCTCCAACGGCTGTCTTTCCAACAGCACTACCAGCATCCCCTAGAGGGGCATTCGAGTTAACAGCAGGAATGCCGGTATCAGCGGCGAGGTATCGCCTCACAAAGACACGGAATGTCATATCGTCAGTATCAAAGTTTGGTACTGGAATTGCATATACAAGATTATCAAACGAAGCTTTTTCTGCCTCTTTTTCAACTGTAGCAAAATTGGCAATATCCTTTACAGTGAGCATTTGCTTGAGCATATCACCCATCTCTGTTAGGATATTTTGGACGCAAATATCCACAAGACAAAACTGTTTGTGAATATTCATATCTTTGAGTCCATTTCGATAAAGGTTTTGTATCTCGTTTTCCATCTTTGTTATTTGTGTCACTTCGTAATTTCCCAATGGCCTCGAATTAAGATTTGACTTCAATTTGCTTTTAACAAACTTTAGCAGCAAATGGATAGTAACTGTCGCATTTGCGAAATGCTTATGAAGGTTGACGAACATTTCAAGAACAGGTTTAAACTGTTCAACCCTTTTTTTATCTCCAATGACCTTCTCGATCGAAAACCCGATGTTCACACTAGCTCCGGCCAGTCCTATTACTCCTCCAGAAATTAGTAGTGTGATGCTTGTTCCAAATGTGAAAGGAAGCAATGCTGCCCCAGCGATTGACATTGCACCACCTACGATTCCTGCTAAACTTCCACCAATGACGCCATAGTTTTTCTTCTTTCTGGAATACTTGGCTGCTTCAGCTAATTTTCGTACAGTAGTAAGCGTTTGTTCGGAGAAGACTTTTTCGTTTGTTGATAATGGAAAATCCTTGAACACATTAAAAAAAATTGAGTTATATATTTATACTTCATAGAGATCAAGGCATAAGAAGGATGATCATAATTATACTTTTCTCAGTTACTCACAGTTAAAGTGTAATATTAGTATTAACAACTAGTGACGAAGACAATATCATTTCAATATCCCCAAAAGGACATTAACTTAGTTCTATGTGTATGACTTTGACATTAGGAAAACGATGTGTACTTAATTAATACAATACAGGTTTACATCCCACCAATGATCAGCAGTTGTGTAAGGACACGCCTTGGTGCAATTGACATTTTCACATATTCTCTGGGGAATAAAATCTCACAAAACGCATTGCAAAAAAATAAGTCGCACTGAATAATCCTTGTGAATAACACATGTACTTATAAAATGAGTATAGATTTTGTTTTAAACGCAATAACATCACTAGTTTGCATTAAGGCACCCTTTATTTATCAGAACGATTTAATGACCCATTCATAGGATGATATAACCCATCAAAATAAGGGTGTACTGTGTGGTAGGTCATTAAGTTTAGGAAACATAATATATATATTTTTAAACATATTTCCAAATCACCTAAGTGCTTTTTACGTGACCCGCCCTACGGGATCCAAAACGTCACGGCCAAACGGCACTACCCAACTATCCCATTCTGACAAACAAAACTTAAGTCAAATCGAGCCAAAAAAGTAAATACGCCCACCGACCTACAGAGACAAACCCCCAACCACCCACCCAAACATTAAAAAAACCACAAAAGGACGACCAGCACGCGGCGAAACGAAACACCCCTCCCCAGCACACCAGCGTCCAAAAAAGGCAGCCCCAGATAAACGGCGAAAATTGCCTTCAACCTGAAGGCGAATGCCTGCCAACTGGCAAATTTCCCCCTAACAACCACATCACATCTATTCCTCCAAACAAGCTTTTTCACAATAGAACAAAAACAAATAATACGGTGCAACACAGCAACAGAACAAACTGGAGGATCTACCCCATATAAAACAAAGCCCTGTCCTACCGACCATGAACGGTCTCCCGGTACACGGTCGGTCCAGGTCTGGAACCACTCCCATGAGTTTAAAACGAAGCAACAATGCCAAAAAACACGAGCGGTACTCTCTAAGCTGTCACAGCCGGTCCTTGGGCACAGTTCATCACCGAATCGCAATGATACCTTTTTAGATTGGTCACCAAGGCACCGTGTGCAATTCTCCAGGCAAGATCACGGAGCCTGCAACCATTCAGCCTTGAATGCACCGAACGCCATACTTGCATAAATTGCATTCAAGGCCCTATCCCGCAAGGAACTGTGAACGAGGGCCGGCCGTGACAGGTCAACAGGGGGCAACTCCATTAGAGCGGAGCAAATGACACGCACCATCCTGCTTGGAGTATTACTATGCAGTTCTCTGTTGCTAAGCAGCGCCGGGACCCATCGACGCAAGTGCAACCCGCCCCAAATCACCTTAGTGTTTCCATATGTGTGTGTTAGTAACTCGATTTTACGAGTAACAAATGAAAATTTGGTTGGTAACCATTACACTTTAGACTTGATTATGACAAATGCAACAACATAAACTGCAAAAAAGCGATGAACATAAGATATATCGATCAATAATATGATTATAAATATGGATATGAAAATTAACTAGTCGCAGCACGGTAGATTGAATTATCCGACAAACATGCATTCAATTACATTGACAAAATACATTGATAACGTAAGACAAAAGGAGTACAATACCAGAATCTGATTGAGACAGATTACATAAAACTTCAAAGCTTCAAGTATATTCGTAGCCGCCATTTTCAAGATCGTTCTGAGAGGTTATTCACATCTGTCTACAACAGAAATATTCGATATTTTAGAGGGTTATACTCTGGTATAAATATATATCAACGTCAAACAGTCTTGTTTTACTTTTACAAATGTTTTTTTGAAATATTACTCGTTCCAAAATAACACAACAAAAGCCCTGTACTGACGCATTCTCATATTGCTTTTGCTTGGTGTTGTGTTTACTTGTAGCAATAATTTGTGATATTCCGTCAAGCGCGTTGATATGTTGTTACGTTTACGTTAATAGCATAGATGAATAAACCTGCAGTGACAGGTTATGCGTGCCATGCATTGAAAATGACACATATTTGTTAAAGCTCCTCGGACTTTTGGCTAAGATCATGTGTAGTATCTGTTTCCCTTCGAGGGGAATCGGGATACATCCTTGACGATGATCACTAAGTCACAGTCTCGATGCAAGGGGACTGGGGTTGAGAGCGGATCAGTCGTTCGGTTGTTTGGTTTTTCGTGCCAAAGTTCTTTCCTGGGTGACTTTTCTAAAAGAGTATTTGTTAAAGCCCACAATGTCGCTGAGATTATTAGAACCAACAAATGTGATTAGTTTGTGTAGCCTATATAGTTCATGATGATGAGCCTTATCAAAGTTGTCGTCTTTGGTTTCCTGGGTAGGCCTATAACGTTAGGCCTAGTTGAACAACAAACTCCAAAGCTGTACCTTCTCCAAGTAAAGTGCCGTATGAAAATTGAAAACTTCAACAATTCAAGGAATGGGGCCTATATAGATTACCCCGCCACGTGAAAAGCCCCTTCAAACCGCGTTGCTACGTCAATATTCCCAAAGGTTTACCCGGGACTGACTGCTCCGGCTTCCTCGAGAAGAAGTCTTTTGTTAGGTGAGTTTATTGATAAGAAAATTTGAAAACGGATTTTAAGTCAAAGACCCTAGCATAATTATAATTATCATTGACCCTTATCGTTTGCTACGCGAGTTCTATGTTCACAAAGTTGGGAAAATATGTCTAAGTGCTAACATTCCCTTGGAATTGCTACACCGGCTTCGTCGGAAACGTCGTTAAACCCTTGCATTATTATAATGAGAAAAACCATCATTGACATTATGTCAGATACCGGCCGCAAAAGAGCGAGATGTTGAGAGAGAGAAAAATGGTTACTTTACAAAGGAGAGAAAATATTCAATTTCCGATACAAAAGAGTAAAAAAGAAAGAAATTTATTGAGAAAAAATACTTTTACTCTAAGATCTAGAGAAAATATTCAATGTCCGATACAAAAAAAAGGGGTGGGTTATTAATGCTCTAGAAAGGAGAGAAATTACTCAATGTCCAATATAGTACTTTTTGATCACTCACTTGTATTAATACCAATTTCATTTGTGTGAATTCCTTTAAAATTTGTATTGATACTCATTGTTATTAATACCCAATCTATTTCTGTGAATGCTGTGCAAAGTGAACATTGATGGTATTCTTTCATGTCGAAAGTGGCGGCGCTGCAAAGGGCGTGAGGGGGCATTCGACCCCAAGACATTCCCCTTACCCCCAATGTTGGCCCCACCAGAGCTGGTACTTATCCCAAATATGTACAGCTACAATAATCGTTTGTGGAAAGTGGGCTTTGATCACAGTACCCTTCAAATCCCCCCCCCCCCCAATATATTGCCGTCAGTGGAATGACATGTTAGTTGTTTTCGTGTGTGTTCCTGCATCCCTGAGTTTATCTACGTTCAGCCTTCAGTGATCAATGAAAGTTAATGCGAACAACAGCTTAACCGCTAATAAATTAACCGCAATGGTCTTGTACCAGCTTTAATCACTATATTTAGCGAACATGATCAAACATTTCCACTGTAAGGTTATAAAGTTACTAGGTATGTTACTACATTGTTACTACATAACACTTGTTTTATACACGTGACGTATGTACTTTATCTTTTACAATTACACACAGTGCATGGTAAACATATCACAGATATGCAACACATAGAAGCTATTTCCTGCTTGTTGCTAGCAGTAAATTGAAGATCAACAGCTCACCCTGATGCGTCAACCTATACTGCTATTTTACGTGAAGTTTTAACGTAAGGAAATGAAGTGCCAGTTTGTAAGAGATTCTTAATAAAATAAAACAAAAACACATAATTGTGAGCTATTTCTTCTGTTTAATCTATTTGATATGTCAGTCATAAATATATTTGGAAAAAAAGTCATATTTGACAAGTAATTAATTCTAAATTGAGAAAGACGTATCTATGTAAAATCCGGGTGTAATTTTGGGCCTTCATGTACGAAAAATAAATTTATATATGCACGGGCTATACGCAGTAGTAGCTTTAGGGTTTGTACAGACTGAGTGAATGTCAATTGTAAGACTGATAGACTGATATCAAAACTCATCGACAGCGTGGAATTAATTCGTTTGTAATATCATGTAAGGCCAGTCGCCCCCAAGACGTCTCTTTTGCCCGTAGTTAAACTTCCCCCTTGTTTCCCATGAAGCACAGACAGAGATGAAGCCAGTGGCTTTATAACTTTAATTGTTTAATTGTCTGATTTTCCATGTGATTCGTCTCACGAAATTGATACAATCAAAGAACAGAATCAATGAACAAGCGTTCATGACGGACTACTAGCAATTTGTAAGCCCTGAACCAAAGACGCAATATGCACGCAGTGCGCCAATACCGCAAAACGAACGAACCGCGTCAATAACGCAAAACGAACGCTATGCGTCAATAACGTACTTTAACCTGGAATACAATAACACAAGCTACTATGTAAGGATTTATCCTCTACTAAAAAAGATCAGTTTCCTAAATATTCAGACTTGTTTTCTAGGATAGGTTAACACAGTACTGTACATAGGCTGTGTGAACAGTCCTCCGATATTTTACGTTAAAGCTTCGATTCTAGTAAATTTGTCACAAAGAATAATTGATGTCAGATGATTCGTTTCAGTAACTTGCAATTAATTCTTATAAGATAAAGCAATGCTAAGAAAGCGAGACCTGTTAAACGGCTGTCTCAATTATAATAACAATGGGCTTAGTCACGTAGGTTACTCTTAAACTTAGAGAAACATTGCGATAGTCACGTCAATAATATTTAACAATGATTTACGTACAATAACTTTTGAAAGGACTTACAGAAAATACGTTAACTTTATGTTAGCTTCAGTGGTAGACACTATCTGGAGACCGGTTGACGTGTGCTCTCTGTGCTTCCTCGGTTGAGTCTACACGTGTTAATTCTTTCTTATTTTATATATGCGTGAAGGACACGGTTCCGTATAAAACAAACAACTTGATTGGTCCTTTTTCTAGCATCACGCGAGCATTTACTGATAGAAAACAACAGTCCATGTGATTGGCTATTTAACTCAGACAGCTACACTACTATTATGAAATCTATTTTTGGACTTCCGCCGTATCTGAGGGAAGAAACAAAACATTTATACGCGCGCCGAATGACTTGCAAGGGAACCAGGCGCGGATCCAGGGGGGTCCAGGGGGTCCGGCCTCCCCTGCTCTTGGCAACAAAAAAAAAAGGAGAAAAAAGAGAGAGAGAAAAAAAGAGAATTTCACAATGGATAGAGGGAAACCCACTCCCCTTAGACCCTAGGATCACTGGAGGCCAAACCCCTCACCCTTCCAGAATCCTGGATCCGGCCCTGCATCAAACAGTGGTGACGGAACGGGAGGGGGATTGGGGGCTAAAGGCATTATGATTTTTGTATCATCTCAACTCATCTGATATGTATTACCATATTTCATAGATTGTTTTTTTCTCATCAATTGAGAAATTGCAGACATGAGATCCATATTTTCAGGCTATAGGTACATGCAGCTTAGAATACTCGGGAAGTGCCGTTTCCGGCCATCTGGGGGGTTTGTAAAGCCAAAAATTTTCTGGTACGCTCCGCGCCAACCGATGGTGGCGCTCCGCTTAGATAGTCTTACGATCAGGCGCGGCTGGACCAGTCAGACCCCCCCCCCCTGTCACAAATCCTGCATCCGCCCCTGGGAACCCACCAGCTGCTTAAACTATACAGGATGATTTTCGCTACAATATGTTAATAACGTCACAGAATAGCCAGATATACAGTTCATTAAACAAAATAAGGCGGCACTATATAGCTGCTGATAAGCTATTTATCATATATCCATCTATCCATATATCCATCCATCCAACCATCCATCTCACCATATAAATGTATAATTATTTTAGTGCGTAATCTGAATTAAAACAACCAATTTTTTTACTTTTCTGAGCTTTCGAGTAAACCTTATATCTGCTGTTACCGCGCCTCGTTTTGTAACAAACAGTTGTTTTACGATGTTATTCTTTACAAATAAGGACACTGACATTTTTCTCAATGCACATCTTAGTTTTCAAAAAATCTGGAAGATAGTATTTGTTTAGCTTTATCTATGAGGATTACCTAACACCAAACTGTGAGCTATTAACTTATATACTACGTAACCGTAGTGGTGAGCAATGGACGTTACTATACATCTTACGCTAACGTTGATCATAACCAATATGGATACACAGTATTGGTATGTATTACAATATTAGTTAATAAAACTGTTACTACGTTGTTGAGATATTTTACCTTTTACAATAACTTTGTAAGTTATGCACATTTCCAGACCACGGTGGCGTGTTAGCTCAGTGGTTAACGCCGGTGCCTTCCAATCATGGACGTTAACTATGAATATAAGAGACTGACTTCGGTCAGCTTGCGGCTTTGATAAGCCAATGAGGCTTCTTCGCGAGTTCCTGATTGCAGGAGGATCTAAAATACATACAAATACATACATACGCAGTGATAATTCCCATCTTGTTTAAGTTGTATCGTTTAAAGAGTATCCGGTGAGTTATTCTTCAGAAGGGTCGCTCCGAAAGATATAAACACGTCGTCCAAATTCCAAACAGCGTTGGATAAAGTGCCGCAACAATTTTCAAGAGCAACATTTGAGTTTTCCTCGGATAATATGATTTCGAGTCCAGACACACTGTAGAAACATATCGAATAATCCAGGCACAGAAGAGCAAAAGTAAAAAGCAGGCATTTCTCTTTTTTGTTAACTACGTTGTCTCAATCTTGGAATATATCGTTGTTTTTCAAAGAATTGATCAGAAGACATTTCTCGTTACAGTTTATTAGTTCACATTGTCGTGCGAAATGAATGATGAATATGTTATCGTGGAGTTACCACGAAGATAAGCTAATCGAAAATAACTGGTCATATTTTGACTGACAGTAACAATAATCATTCATATATTGAATATGCAACAAATGAAAGGCAATTAACTTGCGCATATATAGTTTTTCTGCATTTAGGTACTTGTGTAATTCCATTAACTTTCCATTTTTGTCGAATTGTCGAAATCTAGTTATGCCAAATTCGGCCTCTGAAAGAGGGTTACTTCCCTAAAAACATTACCTTGCAGTGGCGTCTACGGAATTCCAAAGGAGTTTGGGTGGGGGGGGGGGTCAAAGTTCAAATGACCCCAACTGATTTATGCAGGGGCATGTACTTGTATGGAAGGGCCAATGGTGAATCGATAATTTTGTAAAAGGGGCCATTGTACGGCATATGGGGTCGCTGAAGCCGACTCCTATTATCGGAAGGGGGATTGTGGGTCCTCCTCGTGAAACGAAAAAATGTAGACGTCATTTAGTTCATTCTGAGGCATAATTAGGCTAGACACTACATCTATACGTCTAGACAAATGGTTGTACTAATAACTACTCTCTGTAAGAGGTTGAAACTGGGGGGGGGGGGGATTGGGTGACTATACCCCACACCATGGTTCCCCGTCTGATCGTAACACTATACAATGAATAAGTAAACTTAGACAGAACAATGGGTATTGATGTGACAGACAGTTAACAGTTGATGAGCAAAC
>JAIPMN010039849.1:0-18584 GCA_020650975.1 Apostichopus californicus
CACGAACCGATTAATATTTACAGCTAAAATTCGGTGTGGATTCTTATCTTTATATTATGAAACTCCACACCAAATTTGGTGAAAATCTGAGACGGTGGGTGTCAAAATCAAATTTTGCTTGTTGATTTGGCATGGAATGACCCATAAGCAACCTTTGAAGAGGTGATTGTGTTTGTGTATATAGTGTTCTAAAGTGTTTATGTGTGTGAATGTGATGCCTTGGTTCATAAAAACCGTACATGGAGCAATTTATGTTAGGTATGTGGATTAATCTAATTAGGACAAGATACTGTTATTCTTGGAGGTCAAAGGTCATATCAAGTCACTGGTGGTCAAACCTGAAAACCATGTTAATATGATAATTCCATACACATTGAAATTTCATACACATTTTTTATAACCACCTTGGTGAGTAAGAGAAATTTGCTCTTTTTTTCACAATAGGTCAAACATCAGTTGAGGTCAACAGAGGTCAGTTTCTGGAAAACTTGTAATATGGGAATTCCAAAAATTAAGATTGGATGAAGTTAGTATGTAGAATATAATATGTGGATCCACCATTGTGATTACACAACCATATTGTTTCTATATAGCATACTGTAGGTCATTTGAGGTCATCAGAAGCCAAAGTCTGATAGCTTTGTGGACACTGCAACTCCAAAAGTGAAGATTGGATGAACTTTGTATTATATGTGTGGAGCTACTTTAGTCGTATTTAATTGTTGTAGAGGTCAAAGATCATTTAAGGTCATCAGAGAGCAAAGTTTAAAACTTTGTAAACATAACAACTCCAACAATACAGATTGGATAAATGTATGTAAGTACAAGAACCATGTTGATTTTTGTAGTACTTACTGTAGTCAAAGTTCAATTGATGTCACCAGATACTGATGGATGCAAAGCTGGTATTAGCACAACCAATGAAAGCTAAAATAAAGTTTGTACTTGACATGTACAATATATTTACTTAAAGTAAGTTAACTTGTAAAAGTATCCTATTCTGAGGTCAAGCAAGTATGAAAATCAAACATACAGGTCTAGATGATTGCCAGTACTGTGCCTTTCTGATTATAAGTATACCTACAGCAATAGCCCGTACTGTACCGCCAGTACTGTACCTTTCTGATTATATGAATGCCTACAGCAATAGCCCATTGAAACTTGAAATCTTGTCTGCTCTTACATTCAGTATTCCTACTTGACATGTGGAAAGGGATTACCCAGCTATTTGTCTTTCTGGTTCAGACTTTGACCTCATATGACCTTTCAGGCTACTTATTAAAGATGTCATCATCACCTCTGGGCCACAAATTAATACTCAGGAGCAATTAAATGTGTAACATACGGAATACTTTATCCAGTATTGCATCGCAACATGCTGTACAAAATGATCAAATTGTTATACAAGTCCAAAGATGTATAGCATCTTTTACACAGGAACCATTGTATTTTACAAGGGACAAATTGGGAGCCTTCAAAACTGCTACACAAAATGTTAACATTAATTATTCCCTGTAACATAGACCATACAGCCCATACATAGACCATACATAGACCATACAGCCCATACATAGACCATACAGCCCATATATAGACCATACAGCCCATACATAGACCATACATAGACCATACATAGACCATACATAGACCATACAGCCCATATATAGACCATACAGCCCATACATAGACCATACAGTCCATATATAGACCATACAGCCCATACATAGACCATACAGCCCATGATCTTTCAATATATTTATGTATGTATTCACTGCACTGAATTCAGCAGGAGCCATCTCTTCCTGAGTTATTATAAGTTTGACTATTGTTGGCTGCTGTACACAGTCTTGACATACATGTATATCATACAGTACAAAAGATACTATACTGTACAGTCTATCCTGTGCCATCATACAGTACAAGTACGCACACAATGACATTCATTGATGCATTGACTACTCAGTTCAGTACTACTAATTCTAATCTTAACCTTTTAAGATTAAATCTCTGAAGAGTCTTGAGTGAATCACAAGCAACCAGATTAGTTCAAACATCACATTGAAAGTATAAAACCAGAATGTAAACATTTCATGGTTCCTTGCTGCTGCTCATTGATTTAATTAACAGGGAACATTCCAAGTATGTAATGATGAAGCATTCCCTTAAGTTATGTACACGTACAAACTGTTGGTACCAAAATAATGCTAGTCAGGGCCCTTAATACTGTGCGTCGGTAAAACCGATCATACCAGTAATCTCATTCATACCCATACCGACGGCATTGAAATCTGTCATCAACGAATATACAGAAAATAACAGGTATATCCGAAACAACCTTGAACACCCGGTAAAAAATAACCTTATTAAAATACCGACCCAGACAGTACAGGCAAACTTGAGGATACCGATATTCCCCCTGCTACTGTTTATCGTGAATATACCTTACCACTCCCCCTAGTCCCTAACTAAACATTCTTGCTGCACAATCTGAGCCATTGCATCTGTTGTTAGTATTGTATCGAGCAAAATGTCAACGAAAGAGACACACAGTATGTTTCTTGCATTTTCACCTTCAAAAGTGGTTTAAACCTAATAACAAGCACGGAAGGAGTACATTTACAAACGATAATTTGGAACGTCTACGTACGGAGTGCTAGTAGGCTGAAGGATATACAATTCTCAGACAAATATGTCTGACTTACTGTACATGGTGGAAACTGCAGATTTACGCCTTTATCTAAACTGTCATATTGCTTCTTGTGCAGTATTTGGATTATGCAGCATGTGAAGAATACATGGTATCCAGAGACAGTACTTTCTTGTTCAAGTTTGTTTAATAAGTGTATATACAGTAGTTATGTTTAGCACACTGAATACAAACAATATGCATTGTGAAAATGCTGGAGGATGGAAGCCTGCATATCACCAACATCTATTTGCCCTATACCTCTTGATATCTGGCACTCCAACAAAAGACAAGTGAAAACTTTGACTTTTAAATGGATGGTAAGGACTGTTTTGAATTGCACTGTTTTTGAATCTCACACACTTGATTTCCAGTGTAAGCTGTAACCAAGGCACTTTCAAGGGATACTTTCTAGGGATCAAAACATGACAGAACTACTTAGTGTACACGTATACATAAAAGGCATAGTTGTAATAACATTTTGAATGATTAAACTCCAATTTGCTCAATTTGAAGATGTTCTTACTTTTTTAAACATTACAGCTGGGAGCCAGAACAACCTAACTGACTTCAACGGTTTACCATATGAAGCTATGATTAGGCTTAAGATTGAATTGTGCATTAACACTGCAATGTTTTAAAGCAACATTTAAATGCTTGGACACAATATTACACAAGCCTTTTTTTTAACAGCAATGTTTTAAAGCAACATTTTAAATGCTTGTACACAATATTATACAAGCCTTTTTTGTAACAGCAATGTTTTAAAGCAACATTTTAAATGCTTGTACACAATATTATACAAGCCTTTTTTTTTAACAGCAATGTTTTAAAGCAACATTTTAAATGCTTGTACACAATATTATACAAGCCTTTTTTTTGAACGACTACTTTTCCTGTACATACACCACACACACATACATACATCAATAATTTACTAAACAATGGTATACTTTACATTGGTAGCTTCAATAGCTTTATACCTTCAAACGGGATCAGCTTCCTTGCTTAAGTAAAAATGCAATACTGGGGTTAAAGCAATCAATGTGTATTATGTTACAGATCATATGTCATGGTGATGAAAATGCAAGATTACTTAAGCCATTCATCTGTAATGAACTCAAAGAAACTCAAAAGGATGACCTTGTTAAGGTCAGTCAATAATCCCTGAAGTTGAATTACAAAAGATTCTACTGAAGCAACAGAAACATCTTGTCATGCATGGACAGCCGATTGCAATAAGATCACATTCCAACAGCACAATCAATAATACCTCCCACATCAGCCTGTATACAACATTCATTCACTGACATGATCCAATGTCATTCAAGCAATCCTATAAGATTCATGAATTATCAATATACAGTTGTTTATATTGGGTAAGTAATTTATAAAGCAACTGGTACTATTATTTTCCCACATACAGTATGTGCACTTATATAGTATTTCACCCAGTGATAGTATTTCACAAGGTTAAAGTGCAGAAAGGTAAATTAATTATTGACTGGAGAGGATTATAATGTAAGGACACTGGTGCAATTTGCATTCATTTCCCACATGCAGTTCTGGAGACAACAATATTAGATACTGACGTAAAAAAAAGATCAAGACACCATACAGTAGTTGAAGTTTTAGGGATAAGAAGCTTAATGCAGCATTCAAATTGTAAACTGGCCAAAGCGGTGTTGCAAATTTAGAGGTCATTTCAATGTACTGTACATGCTGCTGCCAGATACAGTAAAACACACAGATAATTCTCTATGTTTAGTGTTACTGCAGATTGGTTTACAGAAAAAAAATGAATAAATCCGTAAAAATGTTCTTCTTTTTGAATAGGATGTCACTAAGTTAGGGATACTGTAGGTATTAGCAAAACAAAAATTGTCCTCCAAAACAGTGTTGGGACTCAATTTCTACTGAAATATCTTTGTAGTTGGCAGGAAATTCAATGTATTTTGTCACACGGTAACTTTCATCTTGCCATTAGAAAGAAAACTTTTTTAGACTGATTTCCGATGGTTGGTAACAAATGAAAGCAGCATGGACAACATTTGACCCTGATTGCTGTAATTAGCTCAAAATAGTTCACCTTGAGAGGCATTGTCTAGAGATATTAAATTAGTTTTCTTCCTTGCCAAAATTGTATACAATTCACTGGAAGAGAATGTCTTACTCTTAGTTTTGACAGTGAAAGTGCTCACGAAGGTGTGTGCAATATCTCTGGCTTTTTGGCTGAATGTTCAGATGTTTAAATGATCACCATTAACTATTTTGCCTGCAGAATAGTTTGGATCCGATTGTCTTTCCCAATTATGATATTTTATCTATGTTCAGACAGAATTTTCTTTCTTTGAATTAGGAAAGTCAAAAATCATTTCAATCACAAGAAGGATTTAGGTAGCTCCGTGATTTCCATTGAAAAACTCTTGAATTATTGTTGCTTTTAACCACTAGTAAGCAGTTGTAATGATTTTAATGAGCGCACTCTAACATCAAATTCTATCTTTAGATGAGCTGTAGGTTTAGAATTATTTTCCTATCACACATCAAAATTACATGAAGTCTGTAGGCATGATTTTATGATGGTATATTGTGGTATATAACTTTGTGATGCTATGAGTACAAATGTACTTTAAAGATTAGTGATTGTGACAATCTGTCCGATTTTGTTTAGTGGCTGAGTTTAGTCCTCCTCCTTGGTGATCCATCGAAGTTTGGTCAGATTATTCCAGAATGCACTTGCAAATGTCCCAAGTTTAGAACTGATACAGGGCAATTTACCAAAATCTGTGCATGCATTAATGTTTGCTATCAACTTTAAATTTGATTGTTATCATTGAGACTGTACAAAGTGAAACTTGCACTCCAAAAATGGTTACAATTTGATTTTGAAGACAGATACCATGTCTATCACTGCAGCTCATTACAGTACAGGTATGTATAGCACAGTGCACCAATTTCAGGGAACACAAAAAATTACTACTACCATACTAGTAGCCCATAGTATCAACACTATTTTAAGGAGGAAACTACTGTCTTTGTTAGGTAGCACAATGGAATATATTGCAAGTTTGTTTGAATAACCATACAAACTGATCAAGAATAAATCTAGAGAAAGGATCACATTGTTTTTGTCTAATAGTAAATGTCAAGAAAGAATTTAGGTTGCTATTTTAATTTGAAGGTACAGCAATTGATGTAATATCGCATGAAATAAGCACTGAGTGCTTTATAGTTATATGTATTTTCGGTATTTTGTTAGCTTACTGTAGGCCTGATATTAATTTATTTATTTTAGTCTGAGGCTAGGCTATTATGTACTGTTTGTGTATATTGTCTTATTTTGCAATTGTCTATGTGTAATAGTTCACCTACCTGTAGGCCTTGTGAATCTGTTTAATTGATTCCCTTTCTATTTCCTTGTTTTATGCATTAGCAAAAGGGTTTATGAGAATACAGATTATCATGCCAAATTAGTGCTGATAGTCGACTCATTCTTTTGTAGTTTGATTAATCGCATAGCTCTTCTCACGATTACTGCGATTACTCGGTTACAGTCATAACGTCATCACCGTTATTTTTACATTGCGGAAATACAGTAAAAACATATCTTTACCCATGGTGCAATGTCTTTATTTAATTATTCTTTCATGTCTTAATGTGTGGTGTTTAAATCATGTTAACCTTGTACCAAACAAAAACTATGAACAACTTTCACTCTACAACGTTCCTTAAATTCCTTCATAGTAAATCAAATACTTTGGAATGAATCTACGAGGCTACTACAACTACTAGCACTAATAAAAGCAAACGTGTAAAACAATGAATAGACGTAACACCTTGTAGCTGTGTGATGATTAAGTATGAAAAAGTTTTCTGTAGAAGGACGTTCAACGTTCTACGCTAGGCTCTAGGCGATAGCAGGCATATACTGTATTTTGCACATTGAAATTAAACTACACCACAATCGACACACTCGATGAGACATCCGATAAATGTGAACCATGTTGGTAATGAAGTTATTGTAAACATGTTTGAAGAAATGACAAATACTTTGGCAATCGTAAAAGATTAATAATTACAAATTTGAGATTATGTGCAATGATTAAGCATTGCTAGGACTGAATGTTGCACTGCAGAACAATCGTATTACTGACAAGTAAACGCATGAATCTAACCAGAGATGGTGCTTGCTGATTTTTAACACAGCGCAGAGCTAATGTAGCATTGTGAGAACCACATACCTTTGCCATACTTGCTGACAAACTGCTTTAGTGTTGTGTTTGATAGGTTAGGCTATTTTTCAAAAGCAGATTATGTGTAGTGCTAGCTTGTAGTCAAGAAATCGCAACTTAGGTTTTGAGCGCGATTAATTAAACTTACGAAGTGTAATTGACTAATCGCTACTACTGGCGATTAATCGATTACAACTATCAGCACTCTGCCAAATGGTACACAACAGCATTTGATTTAGCAAGTATCGCATTGCAAAATGTGACGCACTTCTCTGCATTTTCCATGCAATTTTCAAAATGTATAGCATAAAAATGCGAAGCAGTATACTTGCCAATTCGAAAAATGATTCATGCACATTTGCATTAAAATTGGACATCAGTCAGGCTAAACTCGCTGAACAACTCGAACCGATCTCTGCACAGCTTGCTACGTGTGTCATCGAGATTTGTCACTTTCACTGAGAACAGTGTTGGACAGGTGGAGTAAAATTATACTAGACAACATTCTTGCCGCACTGGACTGTGGTGTAATTATACAGCGAGGCACTGCGCGCCATATACTTCACTCCCCAGCTATGGTACGTTGCTCTAACTAGCATCCCACAATTCCCACACGTGGCCAGGAACTCCACACTATGCGTCGTGTTAATGTTTGTGGTAGTGTTTGTATGATTAAATGATGCATAAAATATTACATATAAATCTCGACACACGAGAATACACACCCATGAAATGCCTAGTACTTGCTCACAACTTTAAGAACCCCTGTTGTAAGTTACCATTAATAATTTCCCAATGTAATTTTATTCAAAGTTGAAATAAATTTTCTCTTTGCAAATGGCCACTTTTGCAAATGCACTTTCCGTCAACTGCACTGGCTGCCTAGATAAATTACACACCTTAGCTTGTAATTGCATCGTCCAAAACTTAACAATAAAAATTTCAGTTCCAAGGAAGGAAATATTTTCATGTTTAGGAAAAAGCCTAAAATTTGATATTCCAAGGCATTTAAAAGTCCCAAGAAGCAATGTTTCAAATGGATCGCAGCAACCAACTTGCCACTAATTTTCAGTTGCGTTATTGTTCCCAACAGTCTTAAAGGCATTGAAGACTCGCGTGCCACCCGCTGAAAAAGTTAACTTTCCGTTGCTTGCAAGTGAAGTTTTTTACTTGTCGCTACAAAATGCAGACAGTAATGAAACGTGATACCTTGTTATCTTTTATCTAGACCTGAAATGTCCATCGCTGCTATATACACTGTGTTGTGGGTATTGACCGTAGCTGTATGTATTGACTGTACACTAGTGTCTAATTACCAATGGTAGCAAGCTGTGTGTGTATTTTCTGGGATTGATGGTGGATTCTAACACTTCTGTTACACCTCATTCGAAACTAGGTCAGATTTCCGGCATGAGACGTTTCACACCCTTTAAGGCTAACCTATCATCAACAGTGTGTTCTAAATAAATATTTTACCAGCATAAGATTAAAACTGTACATCAGAAACCATGATGGAATTATGAACAACGACAGAAATATTTGAAATTGGCATTGAAGCATCTGCAATTTTTGTGGATGTTTAGTTTTGTTTCACTATGCTTGGGCATGCTAACTCTACATGAACTACCTTAGGCTAGCCAAGAATTTAGTAAAGAAAGCCTAGGCTATAGGCCTACGTTATACCTAGTACAAAGCCTGATACATTGACCATCTTTGTACGTTAGGAATGCAACTGCAGTGAAAAAGTCGGAAGTTTGAGCTTGACCTAAGTTCGGCTTAACCTACGGAAAAGGGGGACGGACAAGTACAGTAGCCTAGCCTACTGTATAGTATACACAACGTTTGCGGTATTACAGTCCATGTTGGGCCTAATGGAGAAAAATAGTCCGGATAATTTTCGTTCATGCTTGCTTCAAAATATCAGTGAGGACTACATGAACCACACCCATGACCGAATCCCATTACTACTTTACCTTTCAAGGACTTTTTGTGATCTTTGTCTCTCAGATATTCAAGTTTCACGGTTCATTATGAGAGTGGCTCGATAGTTACAACGGTGCTTTTGCATGGGTAATGAACAGGTCCATTGGTTCGGTTGCATACGACCCGGATGGTTTCACCGTGTTGTTGTTACTCTGGAAACCACCGGTAAAGTCAATACTGCCAAAAGTAGAGGGCAGCATATGTTAAAAGAGCACAGAGCCGTATAGATCTGACAGAGCATATACAGCTCTGACAGAGCATAGAGTTCCTCTTAAAAGGAACTCTACCAGAGCCCAGAGCCGTTCTGAGTTCTGACATAGCACAGAGCCGTATAAAGTGAGAGTCTACAGTTCCTTTATATAGATAAAGGAACTCTAACAGAGTCGTATTTTTAGAATAGGTTGCTTCTTTTGCAGATGGAAAATCCTTTAACTTTGCCAAACTTGCGATCTGTATGTATGTATGTATGTATGTGTGATCTTCCTGCAAGCAGGAACTTGCGAAAGAAGCCATGGAGGCTTTTGGACTCGCAAGCTGACCGAAGCCAATCTCTCGGCACACATCCATTTAACGTCCATGTCGGGAAGTTGTTATTTACAACACCCTTGCCAGACGACAAACATTGCTGTCGGCGGGGAATCGAACCGGAGATCTCATGACTGGGAGACGCCGGCGTTAACCACTAGGCTATACACTCCGCCGTATATGCTCGTAGCCAGGCTAGGACACGGGGAAGGGGAAGGGGCGGTATGTTCGCCCGTGTAGACCACTTGCCTCCATTTGCGCTACCGCCATGTGCAAAATAAGTTACAGAAAACAAATATTATGCTATTCTTAATTGTCGGTGCAACGAATTCAGGATTCCCGGAGACTGGTCTTTTCACGAATATAACTTGTCACGGCAACTGACGCCACGGATGAAGTTACTGAAAGAACACCATTAATTGGTGTTTAAAATAGTAGTATTCTGGCCCTAGGAAACAGACAGGTTGCGCTCGGATGTTTTTTAAAGGAGATACAACAATCGTAATTGGTCTTTATGATCAGACTGAAACAAATACGGTCATGAACACCTTCCCCAAACAGCGTAAAAGTCATATTCCATTTGTGAGATATCACAGATTTAAATAGGACACCATCTGTGCTTCAACTGGTTATGCTTTTTAAAATTATTACCATGTATATTTTCTGTGATGAAGATGGGTTTTGCAAACGTTTAATTTATCAAACATTGGAAGCTCTTTACATGACTTAGTTATGGCAATGGTTTCAATGTAAACACTGCTATAATTCTACTTTGAATATATGAAAAGAAAAGCATAGAGAATGTAAAAGGTTTACTAGTGGCATTATGACATCACAGATTTACAAATGACAGCTCAATAAACAAATTTTACACTAAAATATCTACCACGTGGAACAAGAATTTGTTTTTGCTGTTTGCGGGAGTTAGCTGTTTGGGGAAGATCTCTGATACAAGTTAAATATGATGTTTAGGCCTGTTTCCCTTTAAGGAATACTATATACCTTGAAATCATCAGGGGACCAAATATTACACTGCTGGTGTGGCCTTTTCGTTACTAAACTAAAATAAAGAAAATTAAATAACATGGGCAGAAAACTTCCAAATAGCGGCCCCTGCAGATGAAACAATGGACTGAAGTGTGCCATGTCGTAAAAAAAACAAAGTACTGGAAAATATTTATATATCTGAAGCCATAAAGCAGTCGGTTCATTCCGGAGACTTGAAAGTTTGATATTATGATTAAATTTCAAATAAAGCAGAATAATGAGATTCAGTGCGATTCTTAACTAGAATCTATTTAACTTATGTGAAGACTATAGTGGAGGTGATGGGGTTTGGGGCGATCACCCAGTGGTGTAACTAGACTTCTCACTGGTCACATGTGTCAAAAGTGTGCCCCGATCTTTTAAACCGTACCACCGAAGGAAAATACTGCGAAAGGTCATTAAATTAATGAAGCCAAAAATCAACCACAGTTATTGTTCTTTTGTTTATTAATTCATAAGTCAAAGGTTAGAGATTAGAGGTCAAAATATGTTTTAAAAAACTGCTTTCTTGGCTACGTGACATTCAGTGTTTTATCACATAAGTTATCATAAAAAGTCAAAGGTCATGAGGTCACTGGTTGAATATATCAAACTGAACCTAAACTCCTATACTTGGTTTGCTCGGGCATGACTTGTTGGCCCTCGGTGATAGATGACGTCATATCGACAGCATGTACAAAATCTTGGAATGATATCTGCAACGTCATTGATTTATTTGCTTATACTCTTGTACTGTTTATTATATAGGGTCACTCCACTTCCTCCTTTTTTAACGCATTGATTTTTTTAAGATATAAATTCAATGTTGGGTGTTTTCATTTGTTATTTTACTGGAACCTGTAAAGGATGAAAACATATTTTGGCCTTTTCTGTGACTCTTACAATGGTTAAGAAGGCACATTAGAAATACATGAAATTAAATATAGATTGCTTTATCAAAACATTGTATTTTGTTATCAAAATTTCCTCGATTTTTACTGTCGATTTTTACATCTCGACATCAAGCCTTTTTAAATCAAATGTGAGATGCTTCTACCTAGAAATCAAAATTTTGCCAGCAATTGCAGTGTCATGAGTCATGAAAATGATATTTCTAAAGTCCCTCCTTGGTTACCGCAACTCAATAAGGATGTTACCTTGAGACTTTGACTGATTTTAGTTATTGAGTGAACGGATCGGTTAGATTGGGTACACACACATTTGCTAGAAGGTAATAAATGTGTACTCCCCACCAAAGTGCCCCATTCCATAAATAAGAATTTGATAATGAACAGCACCCTTTTTTTAAATGAAAATTGCCCTGTGTTGTTAAAAAAGTGGCCTTTTGTTGAGACTCTCCCCCCTCCCCCCACCCCCACCCCGAAAAACAAGATGAGACGTGTCCTTCTGTTGAAGAATTCAGAAAATTTAAGAAATAAAACAAGTGCCGCTTTCTTGAGAAATATTCAAATAAATGGAGTACTTGTTACAGAGTGCAAATATGACCCATTTCTATAGAGACGTGTTGTGGTGATTTCCTCAAATCAAAGTCACATGTCCCAGTGCCTTGGAAGTTTTTAACGTTTCCTTCTCCCTCTCTTGTCCCCGATTGAACCCTCTTCCGTTTCCTCTCCTCTAGAGGGAGGGTAACACAGTGGTAGCGGTCGGAATGGGTGGAGACGAGTGTTTAGTCTCAGTATTTATAGTACCTTCTGTCAAGGGCTGGGGGGGGGGGCGACAGCCACCCCAGTGAAAAATATGGTGGGGCGTAAGTATCATTCGTCAGTAAGGCAAACATCGTAATATTTTGTATGGGTCACTTAATCAAGTCAACATTTTACTTTGCTCTGTTCCTCGTTCATTGGTTCCATGTAGAAAACGGCTGTTCTCTAATATAACTTATCTTTATTGTCACGCTATAGGTATCGCACCACAACTAGAGTAGTGTACGTCCGCCTGAGAGGTAAGCCGTTGTCGGAAAATAGCCCTAAAGTGACCTATACTGTGTTGATTTGTTTGGCATTTTCTGAGTCATCACCATTTATGTTGAAGACGATGAATTAAACTACTGATGGTCTAAAAATATGGAGGATTGAAGATATTTTAGAAAATCTATGGTGAAACAAGAAGAATCAGCAGCGACAGCTGGCAGATGGGATGGGGAGCACAGTCCATGATAATCTTTGAGTTCTTCTAGCTCAAAATCTAAACGGTCATGGTGGCAAAAGTTGAATGTGCTGTGATAGCCCAAGCCATTAGCTATCATTATGGTGAGTAGGACATATCAGTTAAAAACTTCTCTCTATATGCTCTAGCGGCCTTGAAAAGTGACGAGTTTAGTATGTAAGTCAATGGGAGCAATTAGTTGTGGTACGGTACCTTCACAGACTCCACACACAACATATAATTATTCAAAACTAGTTCACAAGCCTATGCAGTTCTACTACCAAATCTGTAGAAAGCAGAGAACCAATCAGAGCTCTATTTAAATTGAGAGAATATGAATATTCATTTTTTTTATCACTAATGTATTGCTTGTGGCATAGGCAACAAAGCAACAGCATCGCACGATCTCCAGTTTATCTTTGAAAATGCAGCAAATGTTCTTGGTGTGGAAGCCAAATCACGTAATCAGGAGTGAAGTTGCGTATGCTTATTGTTTAAGCATATAATATGAACAGTTTCATTGGTTAGCATCAGTCAACACGTCATTAATCATATCATTAACACAGATATCTGATTATTCATGTATACATACACTAAAGCAGTGTCCAAAGGCTTTTTGGTCGACAGATCAATGGACGGGCATGGTTAAAGGGGCATTCTTGTGGTAATATAAGTTTATATTCAGAAGCCAGACCGGACACCGTGAATTGGCCGAAAAGCCGTAACAGAGGCTACGTTCGTTGTAATGTATGGCATTTTCTTCGTCGCCGGAACTGCTGGAACAGTGACTTCGACTATTGCAAGCTTTTGCTGAGTGTTTACCGGAAGTTCTTACCACAGTATAGATGGGTACATCTATTATATGGAAACACACGTCATTTGGCGAACAGGAATGTTGTTTTGTAGTTATAGGATGGAAAGTTCAAAGTAGTCACTCCAAGCTTTAATATACATCGATTTTTAATTTTCAATGAGTAAAATATTGATAAACAATAATAAAAATGAATTAAGCACACATCAGTTAGATTTCTCGTTCATTTCTTTCCTGTACTTATATGTATAGGGGGTTCACATGAATATTACTAAAAATGTTGGATACTAGTGTCAGGAATCAAACTGTCATCATAGTCCTGTTTCATTTTAATGATAATTTTTATACGGCATACCGAATTATCTAGCAGCTTACCTATACTACGACGTATTTTACACACGACTAACTCAACGGCATTAATGTAGGACACGCTGCCATAGGGTAGTAGAATATTAACGACATTTGCAGACCTAATTAACTTATAGGCAAATCATTGAGTCCCTTTGCAGGTATTACACTTGAAACTGAGAAGACCTTATAATATAGATACGTTCTTTAGATATTTAGACCAGGGAGTTGGTATGTTCCATAACAACTCCCTGTTTAGACTGGGCACATGTCTTGCAAGTTCCAGCGTTACGAAGGTCATCAATGTAGTATGCGATTCGTAGTGTCCGTTTACTCTTAGATGTTCTCACTACTAAAATGTATTATGGTTTCCCCTTAACTAGACCGTCTTAACTGCCATTTAGTCTTGACATTAACGTTTGCTTTAATGATTATTATTCCAAAGTGCAACTGTAACTATTGCGTCACGTGATCTGCATTTATTCCCAGCTGACTAAGGATTGCTCATATATCTACATATAGTATATTCTTCCAGTTTTTATATTTTTTACAGCTTCAAGGATAACAGAGTATCAATTTTGAAAATTTACGCAATACCTTTAAACATAGATACACATAAGAAACCAATTAATTAAGAAAAATCTACCACAGAAGGAATTATTGTCAGCCATGGACAAGAAACTGAATCGTCATTTTGCCAGCCGACGGGAAATTTTTTTGCCACTTAAATATTTCATCCCTTTTTTTTCGATTACGAAATAATATATTTACATCTGATAAGAGGCTGAATTTTAAGCTAAAGGATATTTAAACCTTACCTAAAGCATAGGCTACACCTTGAAGTCATTAATGTAAGGAATGTTTGAAGTAAAATGACTTAGTCTTAATGGTTGTGTTTTAATTCAGTTTGTACTATGTGTTTTATATAAGGGTTCTTAACTCGGTTTACCGTTTCGTTTCTTCCGAGTCACGAGAATACCTGAAATAAAGTGCAAATGGTTTTATTCTCTCATGACGAAACAAGTGCAGATAATTATGATCAGCTAGCCGTCGTTCACTTAACACGACTATGTATATAAGTACCTTCATTGAAGATGGCCCTATACTTCCTACTACATGATCTGCTGGCATTATAACAGCACGTTACCCTGCGTTGACATCCACTTAAACTAACATATATATAATTCTATCAAATTATATTTAACAAAACAGACTGTACGCTTAAAGATCATGTACCTACCAAGAGGAACACTAATTTTGACCTTATTTTTTTCTTTTTATGTTTCAGTGGGTTATTATAAGAGGATTGAAAAAGGTCCTCTTCAGGTATATTATCATTTTTGTTTTTTTAATTATCATTATTTTTACTACAGTGTCTCATAGAGCATATCCGTAATTACACATTATGTAATACGAATGCGCTTGAATTGACGTCGGCATGGTATAGCTCACGAAAAGAGAAAAGCAAGTTTGTCGTGTTTCTGGCAGACACACTCTTTATTGAAGCATCTGACACCCGCTGGACCTCGACAGCTGTAACCCCGGCAACAGTTGTTTCTGTAAATGGAGTCCACTTTGCAGTTGCCGCCATATTTGATACACTATAAAATAAACAATGAAAGTAGAAGTCATTTTGGTATTGAGCTCTGATATCACATGTCAGATGAATAAAATGTGTAGTTGACACATACAGTGGATTTACCGATATCATATTATGTGGGATGTATAAAGTGTGCAGCCCGCACATTGCAATACTGAATGCAAAAAGAGACGAACGCCTTCATTTTCCGCAAGAAGTTTTCATTATTTCTACAGTTTAATTGAAAGCACATAGTTGCATGGAAACATTTAAACATATCACACTTAAACAAACGTGACAAAAACGATGAACAAAGTAGGACGATAAAATTAACTAATGTCAACTATTACTTCTGGCTGAAAAAACGAAACGAGAATACTCAAATCTAGATTGACTCGTTATATATAAAAGTTATAAACTGGTATTAAATTTTTCGTTATTCGGTATTTAATTGTGCCCTCCGCGCTTAAAGTTCGACGTTCGTCATTAAATCCTCATCAAAAGAAAGGAACGTTTGATCGTTAAAAGGATTTTGGCAGGCTGATGTTTGATAACAGACCAAAGTAATTATAGCCATGTGGTAAAAGAAAATCATTACAATCCAGAACTGTTTCATGTCAAACATGGCCGCAGGATCAACCAAATTGTCTTTAATGGAATGACTCTTGAATCAACTCATAATAATTCTTGATTTCAGCGGAATAATTAGGATTTAGAAAAGACAACTGATTTATGTTCCTACATATATGTAACTTGTTTCGCAAAATGCATGGTAGCAACTTAAAAACTTAAATGTTTGTTTCTATAAAAAAAAGTTATATTAAATCTAACAAAGCTCATTTAAATCTTTGCAACTATACTGTTATTAAAGACGATAGTCAGACACGGTCAATGTTTTCGTTTATATTTAACATGTATTTAAATAATGTAACCGTTATATTGAATATCTTTATAACATACCGACACAAATGATATAAACATAAAAAAGTTAAACATAAATTGATAAATAAGTAAATACAGACTGAAAAGCAGCACGGTCATGAACGTAAGAGACAGTTCACAGCTTATCATACTCACAGCTTTAGTTCTGGATTTTCGTTTGTACTCTTCAAATAAATCAGTCATCAGAGCTTCGTCGTATACATCATCTTGTGACGCAACGAATGCTGCCATGGCAACTATTGCCAGAAGCAAAATGACTATGAGTTTGTGCATGGTGACCCTTTAACTGGTTGCTGAAAGATTCTGTAAATATAGATAACAGAAAAGAACGTTACTATAGGACATTCGCAGAACCATAATCTTTGAGTAACGTAACTTTACATGTAATTTTCATATTTAATGTTTGTATTATAAGGCATCATGTCAGTCGATCAAACTATGTCAAACTAAAGGGGCAAGGACATGTATAGACTCGTGAGGTTTTTATCCAACACATTAAAAGTCGATAAGATGGAAATTTAAATCTATAATAATTTTATCGCTAAGAGCATGTGCAGTATCATATTGCTTCCGGTAGTACGGTACACATTACTGTACTAGTTACTAGCGATATTATGTCATCGTCACGTTCCTGATCATGCCAGAGAACTGGGGCTGAGAGTGTATCAGTTCAGAGGCCTAAAGTTGGCTTTTCGTGTTCAAATGATTTTCTTTGGTGATTTCTCTTTAAGGCTTTCATAGTTCTTGGTGAAGGATAAAGTTACGGGCAAAACAGAGTTACAACATGCATTTCCGGTTGTCGTTTTCGGGAGGTTCTCATTAATGTCAATATAAGCAATAATGAGTAAAGTCAATCATTAATGTCAATATATAAGCTTAGGTTAATCCCAATAAGATCAGGATGGGAGTCAGTTAGAGGTAATTTGTCTTAGAGTTAGAGAGAATTGTGTTGTTACATTTTGTTGTCTTTGAGAAGCCTCAGAGAAGTTGTAAAGCTGTATATGTATTTATAGGTGAATAAATCCTGGTTCTGTCCTAAATCTACTAATTTCTCGCTCCGTTATTGTCTGAGTGTGCCTCGCTCTGCATCCCGGTATTCAAGATAATATATTCCTTTCTTAAATGATTCGAGACGTAACAGAACAATAGCAAATGGAAACTTGGACAGTTGTCGCATTATCGTCCCGATAGTTGATTGGCCTATCGGAACCGATGCGCCTCTGGGTCGCGAAAGCCTATTTTCGTCCAAAAACGCCAAATGACAGGTAGCAATTCAGGCCCCAGGCCGTCAATGAATGTACATTTCTGAATTGAAATTAGCAACCATTACTACGCCTAAGATTTATCATTCATGGTTTGTCGGTGACCAAAACTAAAAACTGTGTACCTGCGGTGTTAAGCTTGTTCATTTGGTTTGAAAATGGTGTGATAATTTACTTGTCAAGTGTTCGTTTTATAACATGCTTTCGTACATCACTGAAATCGTAGTCTACTACTTCCAGAACTGTACACTACGGCAGCAAATAATTAGCTAGAAGACAAACCGTTACTTCTGGTGTCTAAAGGCATATGTAAAAGTTCAACCATTCATGTTTACAAACAAATAGAATAATATAATACAAGACAACTAATAAAGTAAACATCAGAATTAAACTGAAAATAAGCTTTACCAGGCAGTACGTTTGCTCTGATTATTTTTTTTCATTTAGTCCATCAATTTTAAATTATTACAGAATATTCTTTTTGGATGCATATGTCATTGCACAGTCAGACGTAAGTGTACACGAATATATAATTAAATATCCAGAAATGTCTGTTAGAAATAACATACGGTACCTTTTGTTGGGAGGTTACCTGATAAGAAACGTGTCGTTATATTTTCGGACACAAAATTAAGTTAAGTTTATCATCCGATTTACTTTTGACCATATCTTGCATCCAGAGTACATTCACAGCTGTGATATTAGATTTCAAAGAAAAATTAAAAATAATACTAAAAACCAATAAAAGCAATAACAGTGTTTAATAGCTTTATTTTCTTAAAATTGTCTTATTTTCTTCACAGCAATATGCCTTAATCTTGTGACATACCTAACGTTAATCCTTTTGTCATCAGATCATAATATTTGCACATGACGGCCTCTTTTGTGTTAAAGTGAAATAAGAGGATTATCATTGCAATAACACAACTACCGTAACGAACCGTAACGTTCTTTTGGTGGACTTAAATCGTGCCGTGACAGGAGCTGAGTGGGTGGGGGGGGGGGGATTCTTGGTTGTAAC
>JAIPMN010039855.1:0-24389 GCA_020650975.1 Apostichopus californicus
ACGGAACCAGACAGTTCCGGACACTTTCAGACGTTTTCGGACGTTTTCAGACGTTTTCGGACGTTTTGAAATCGGACGACTAGGTCAACCTCGACGGAACACCACTGTAACATCAAAGACAATACTACCAATCTTAGTGCTAATGACAAGCCTTATATCAAATCTTAATGTAGGCCTAAGCATTAGGTGTTGTTGCCATATTAAAGTATTGACATATCTTTTTATCAATTGAAATCAGTGTTTGCTCAGGATATCGTCTAACCCAGTCTAGACAATATTGTGTTAGTGTAATCAAGAACACTAAACAAGACATTTCACAAATGTTTCAAAATAAAAGTAAGTTTCTTTTCAATCATGGCTGAAATCACCATATTTGCTTGCAAATAAATGAAATTCAGTGACTTTTATTTAACTGGCAACAATGGAAGACTACTTCTTACCAGTTACAGAGATTTTGAAAGATTGCAACATGGCAGAAGATGCGCTGAAAATCTGGTCCTTCACAACATGCTATAACAATCACCACTATGCTTGGTCACTTGGCCTACAGTATAAATTATTTTATTTGAGTCCATTGAGTATTCTAGGAAATTTCTGGATATGTATCAACACCTTCTAACATTAACAGATCTTGCTGTGTTAACACTATCCAACCCTTGTTATCCTATGTCAAGATGAAGCCTAACCATCTTGGAAGTAACCTTTTAACTGATGTGTGTTGATTAACATTGCAAAAGTTGGGAAATGAGGATTTGATCCTTATCATATCAGCCATAAAAGATTTATGGGTCACTACGAGGTAGATTTTAAGTAGCCTAAACTAGGAATATACAGGCTCCAGCTTGTGAAAAAATGCACACTATCCTTTGTAAATGACCAAGGAAGAATATTTGGGGAAATTTTGTAATGCATTCATGATAATTTGGGAGAAATGTATGATGGTTGTTGTGTTCTGACACAAAGTTCAGGAGTTGCCCAAGTCTACTAGATACCTGATGCGCGAGCATACAAGGTGAATGAAATTGGACCTCAACAAAATACTGTAGGTACCTCTCACTCACTTGAATTTTCAGTTAAGCCTATGAGAGTGTATGAGTCATATGCCAAGCTGTGGACAGAACGTACAACATTTGTCTACCAATGTCAGGAATGAAAACTGAAAGTGACATGGTGGAATATGATGCAATTTGAAAATAATCATCTGGAAGTTTTACCTTACCATTAATAACAGAATTATTTGTGCCAAATTTCTGCAGATATTTTAACCAAATACATTGTCAATAGCCCCTGGTTGTGCAAAACCTTTCATGCTAGTTTCACAATTAGCATGAAATCTGAGGCTGGACTACTACAATAGGTCTAACACCTACAGTACCATTAGATCAGTTCCTCAGATGCAACACTTAACTGGATAGGAAAGCAGGGTTCGCAGGTTTCTTCCGGGGGTGGAAAAAACCGCGGAATAAACCGCGGTTTATTCCACTCGGAAGAAATAGGTTTCTTCCAGTTTCTTCCGGACAAAATGGAAGAAACTCATTTTTTTGGGAAAAACTGTTGATAAAGTTTCATAACAACCTGCAATGATTTCTAACTATGTAATAAATGGACAAGAAGCACTATAGTGTCATCTAGGTAGTCTATATCTAGGTTTGGAGCACATGACCTGCTTCCAGCATATACTGTACACAATATAGTACTAGGCTACTAGCATCGGACAATTCAGGGAACAACTATGGGCAAGCAATATTTTGCAGACCAGAATGGTCCTGATGATAGCCCAGTTCGTAGTTAAAAACTAGTTTCTGAGTGGAGGGGCAAGTGTTCCCTGGAAACTAGTGTAGGCCTACTACAATGCACACTCATTACTACGATTACATTGACCATTATGACCATATTTTGTGGAGATTGAACTCAAGACATGAGGGTTACAGATTCGACTGAAAGTTGTAGTGTGAAATGAGGGCTGGCTCGTGGCCAGCTGTGTTTAATTGTCGATGTTTGTTGTTGGGATGACAAGTCCTCCTGTTAACTACAAGTTCTAATTTAGGGAGTTGCAGAAATTAAACTGTAGCCTAAATCTAACAGATATTGTTCGGCTATTTGCTTGGTGTTCATTATTAAATCCTCAGTGCATGGGCCAGTCCAGGTTAATCATTCATACAGTATGGCCAGTTATGCAATTCTGGTTGATGGGGGGATCGCGACATGATAAGTAGTCCTTCAATATTGTGATTTATAACCAAACATCTTTTGGTGTAGAAAAACAACCCAAAATTATAATCAAAACATATTTTGATGGTTTCAATGGTATGCATTTCAGTCAGATGGTGGTAAACTATTTGTCTCTTTATCATGTATGTGGGCTGTGCTGCGAATATGCCAATTTTCACAGTTTCTTCCAGTTTCTTCCGGTTTCTTCCAGTTTCTTCCGGAAGAAACTGGAAGAAACCTGGAAGAAACAGGTTTCTTCCAGTTTCTTCCACGTCCCCGGAAGAAATAGGTTTCTTCCGGAAGAAACCGAACCCTGTAGGAAAGCATGAAACTTTTATGACCTCATTCGACATACAGTACCATGTGGAAGAAAGCTGTAGGTAATGCAATAATGGCAGTTACCAAGCTCATTTCCTTAGTCTAGGATTGTGATTATCGCAATCATTGCGATATTTAAACTATTAAATATCTGAGAGCCTCTTCCATGCAATGAATGCTGTGAAGTCTATTCATCTCCACAGAGGTGAGAAGTCCATTGTTTGGTCTGTGCAAGCAATAGCCCTAGTCCTAGTTAGTGCTAATCAACTAGTCACAAAAGAAATTCGATCATAGTGAAATGACATAGTTAGACATAAAAGTTCCAAATGCTGGAACTGACAATCCTAAATGAGAATTATTAACTCAAATGTCTTATTAAACTTTTGGAAAACAAATAGCTTCTATCTATATTCAGTTAATGTCATGCTGTTTCGCGATGAAAGTGTAGTAGGTATGATATGGCTGCAGTACAATCCAGCATATTGCTATTTACTGAAAGCAACATTACCAAGAAGTTTCATGTGCATGACAGGTTCCAGAACTTTTCCCAAGGCTTGTAGTTTTGTCCATGTATATGGTAGCCAAACCGGTACTGTGATAGAATGGTATGAAGCTGACAGTGCATAGATTGACTCTTTCAACTGGTGGTTATGATAAACAACGCTTTTTATATATTTATTTATTTATTTAATTATTTAATTTATTTATTTATTTATTTATTTATTTATTTATTTATTTATTTATTTATTTATTTATTTATTTATTTATTTATTTATTTATTTATTTATTTATTTATTTATTTATTTATCTATTTATTTATTTATTTATTTATTTTTTTATTTATTTATGTTGTTGTGTGTTTGTGCATGTTTGGTTGTACTTCAATGGAGCAGTAATGATAACGGGCAAACATGTATATCAATTTGTGTACTTCTATCGTGTAGTTTATGAGTGAAGAAACCGCTGATTGCGATCCCTCACTTAGGCTGCCTCGGTGCGTTGTGCGTTGACGGCATTGTGAAGTAAGCCTAAACTAGCATTCCAGATTTTTAAAACAATTTAGAGGTGAAGCATCGAAACTGTATTAGCCTCAAATGTATCACTTTTCTTGGCCTGTCACATGTCAAGACCGAAATTCTGCCTTAAGTCATCCTTCACTTCTATATAGAAACAACAGAATGCTATTTGTCTGTGTTGCTGTATGAACTATATTACCCTATAGAGGCTAATGATACAATACCTGTAGGTTGGACCAGGGAGCTGCTAGAGTAGCAGCTCCCTGGTTGGACTATGTAAAAGTCATTACTGGTTTTCAATTTTTGTAGCAGTTTTGCCCATTTTGCAGAATTCTAGCATTCTGTTATGTGATGCCAAATAAATTATTACCTGATTGAAGAAGACACAAATATGTCAATTTAATTTGAACCATGTACGTATCATCAATGTTACATAGATACTGCTTGTTATTTGAAATGCTGACTATTGTTGTCAGTTTCGAAATGGAGTTTAAATAAGACTTTATGTATGTTGTATATTTGAAAGTACTGGTGCATCATAACTTATATATGGGAAACCGTAGCTGCACCAGTTCATCATAAAAACTTTGATGTAACTTAGTTTAAAAATTGATGTAATTTGAAAATTGGTATATTACTATATGGATCTTTGAGTGTTATTTTGGCGTATTGATAGATCTTGCCCTGCAATGTAAAGTAATGACTAAAAATGTTTTTGATGAAATTTCCAGATTATTTGCATTAACAGGGCAACATGTTACAGCCCCTGTCAGGAGAAAGTTGCCCTTTTTTTAGGAAGCTAGTTTACATCCAAATGAACAAACTGGTCACGATATCAGAAAAGTAAATAAATAATAATAATAGTAAAGATATGGCCGTCCAAGAAAAGGAAGTACCACTTGTAATGATGAAGGTAAGTTACAGCGACCAGGAAGAGGGCTGCAGTCATAACTTTTGTCAGATGTAATCTTTTTGAGATGGACTGTTAGGCATTGGAAAGGAAAAGGGCAGGATATCACGTAACTTTACCGAGGATGCGGTCATTAGGCTATCATAATTGTTGAAATGTGATGTGACAGGTTAGAATGCACTTTCATAATATCATCATGAGTGATAGGACAAACCATGGGGTGAGTTAAATCACCTGGGTTGTACTTTATTACTGTAAGGAACTTGTAAACTTAACTAAAGTGCAGTGTTAGTTCCAGTACAGTCATGCAATGTTCAGATCTGCATTTAATGTAGTTTGCAAAATGTCTTAAGGTTAGTAAACAAATTTGAAGATGTTAATCTGTTGTAAGTCTGCTAAGAATTCATGGCAGATGAAGCTAGAATTATTTCTCCTCTTGTGTACCATTAGATTTTAGGTTTTAAATAAACCATGAAGTTATTGCACTAATCATTGACTATACCATTTTAGAGTAGAAAGTTGATGTTCTGCAGCTCATTTGCACATTGTAGTATGTCAGGGACAGTACTTAACTTCTGGTGGGTAAATGTACTAGGGTTGTCAGTTGTGACCTGGAAATAATCTATATAAATCGAGTAATCAAGTATCCCATCGCAAAATACTCTGTAAATTGTTCAAAGTGTGCTATGGGAATCCAAACATGTATCACAGTTTTTTATTCCACACAGGTACCGTAGTATACAAGACAACTTTTGAGTCTTCAAGACTGCTACATATAATTCGAACACAAATTATCCCTCGATTTGTACAATTTTACTAATGTCAAGTAAAAGAAAACACCGAACAAAGTTTCTCGTCAGCAGACAAGGAATACTGTAGAATACCTGCCAATTACTGTGTAATATTATATCCTAATATTTTCTCTGTATTGTTGAAGTGGCTGCTGTGTCTAAGATCATTCCAAGGACTATTTTTCAATACACTCTTTAGTACCTCAGTGTCAAACATTTTGTCTGCAAGAAGAAAGATGTTATGTACAGTATGGGAACAAAAAGAATTTTGAGGGTCAAATTCTATTGATTCCTAAATAGGACTGATGCTCTGCCATTGTCAGTTGTGATATGAATTGTTCTGAGTGGAAAGTTTTGGAGGTGAAAAGGTGGCTATAAGGAGTAAAGCGTAAGATAACTATTTTATATTACATTCCATTTATCTTTGAACTGCAAGTTTGCTTCATGAAATGTGCTTTCTTGACTTTGTGGAACCTTCCCAAGCCATCACAGTGCCAGAAAAATCTAGGCGGTATTCAGCAGCAACATACTATCACATAGATTCAGACCACTCTTTTATTCTCCTGGTCATCTTCATTTAGCTGACATAAACTATCAACACAATAAGGTATGTCCTTCCTGTTTATCTGGTCTTAGGGGTAGTGTTCAGGTTCAGCTGGAGAATCACTACTTAAGCTTTTTCCCACTGGTGCTTCTTTTGTTGGCTGTTTTGTGTGGTCAGGGATTTATCTTAAGCTTTGTTTTCTGGAGAATATAAATTGCTGCAGGGAAGCTTTCTACACAGAGTTACTCCAGCTTCCTCTTTGTGATAAACTTGCTTTACATTTTACTCTTATACTGTACTTTACTTCATTACTTTGCATTTCATTTTATTACACAGTTCTGTACTGTTATCCATCCATTCGGAATACATTATAATAGTGTTGGATCTCTACAATAATAATATTTCAGGAAATCTAACTCTACTTGTGTTGTGTTTATTATGCATCCCCTGTTATAATACTGTAACAAATATCTTGTACTGCTGCAGAAGGTCCACTCAGCTCAAAATGCACCTGTCTGTTCTGTGAGCCTGAACTTCATCAGTTTTCGTAGTCAAAATGACTGATTTCAAAGTATGCAATGTAAAAATGTTAGCATCAAACTTTATGTCTGAAGAACAGACATGTATATACACATCCGAATTCTGCAGATCTATCAAGTAGCGTTGATGCTACTGTATTATTGTACTATAGCAAAGATCAGTTTTCATGGCCTTTAGTCCTCTACATTTTACAGTTATGTATTCAGCAGTATGCTGAAACCAAACTTTCCATGAAAAACTGATGGGCTCTCATTGCTTGAAGTTTAAATAACAGGAGCATGTATAATGTTATGAATGACTTATGTAAACCCTGAACCCCCCAAAAGTGTCTATTTTTCTAAACATACTTGTAAGTAAAAGGAAAAGCAAAGTTTACATGCTATTGGGGTTATAGTCTTGCTATAAATAGATTATAAAAAGTTCTCAAAGTTAAGTACAGGACTCTGAATTCACAGAAAAAATAATCCGAAAGTTCATTTCTGTGAAATAGCTGATTAACAGCTTGATGATTACAAAATCCAACATATGAAAGTGATGTGTAGGAAGAAGAATAGAAATTGCATCTGCCTTTTTGTAAAATGCTATGGGTAGATCTAGAAGGAATAGGGCAATGACCCCGAGTGGATCATCAGGGGAGGCGAGGGGGAGAGGTGGTGCCATGCAAGAATGTTACTAATTGTTATAGACTAGGTACATAGGAGTGCACATACTGTATGTACAGTATGGAGACGACTAAGTATCCTCATTCGTTTATAAACCCAAACCATCAATCTGGGATTTCGCAGGTAGACCAGTTTAGTTCATCTGTATTAACCTGTAACGTTGGCATGCAAAAGGTTTCTTCCGTTGCAAACTGGAGATTTCCACTATCCAACTTATTTGAGAATATTATTGAATGTTTTATAATGTCCCGTGGACAAAATTTGCTGATTACCTTTAGTACTTCACATTGTCCTAATTTTTGTGAGAATTACAACATTTCACAGTTCAATATAAGTTTTATATGATAATTCACTAGATCCATGGACGTATGTAGAATTACAGAGTTTTCTGTAACTTTCTCGTCTATACAGACGACAGCGAAGCTCTCGTTCGTGTTTCCATTTATTGTAGATATGGGAACTGGGATTGTAGCCCTATATAGTAATGAGAATATACTGATGGTAAAATGATGGATTAAATCATCTATTGAATAATCAAACAGCTATCTCTATGACAGCTTTGTAACCTAGCAACCAGCTGCTTGAATGATTTTGGTAATCAGCAATTATTTGTTCCTGATCTATTAGACAACACAGAGGGAAAGGCATTGAAGACAGATCTTGTTTGAGATACATGAGGTACTCTACATTGTAAACGCCTACTGTACAACAATTGCTAGTTGACACGTTTCAATTGAAAGTGTTTTCATTAAGTAATTAATGTCATGAAAATTCAATCCAGTAGAATTCAGACCATCACTTTGTGTTGAATCATCATCTTTTATGCACTTTACATGGGCAAATGCTGTACATAAATCCCAAAACTAACCTGGCTTGAGTATTTACTTCATACATCAAATTTGTTTCCTTCTAATTTGACCTCTAACTAATCACTAATTATATGTTTCTTTTATGTACTTCTTATCCTATTTATAAATTGATATTTTATATTTATAAAAAAAAAAAAAAATGCCCTTTCTCCTCACAACAACTGCACTCTCGCTCTATCGCGTTTAGATCTCTTGGTAACCTTTTACGCATCGTTCTTTCGCAGTGTCAGGCCCATTTCGGTCTACCGCCCTCCTTCTAACTCTACCATCCAAAGTGATTGGACATGCAGAAAATTCCATGTAGGAAAATCTCACCTTACGTAAAACCAATCAGACTTCTTGCGGGGATCTTCATCTTCTTTTATCACCAGAGCATTTCTCCTTTATACAAAGCTTGGAAGAATATTCATTTAGTTTGGGTGTTTTGGGGACAATGTTTCTTCCTTGTTTGTTGGCCAGTGTCGTATAGTGTTAGTGTTTTGCTCTTATCTTTCTGGTCTTGTTTACCTTTACTACAGGCTAGTTGTATGTGGGGTTTTACGTGTCAGTTTCGGTAGTTTTCCTCGGCTTTGTCTTTGCAAGGAAGTTAGTTGTCAAATGACTCAGGCATGAAATTACCGACTCAACAGCTTTGTCTTTAGAAAAAAAATCCCCAGGGCCCTTATATTCATATGTCAAGGAATCACTGTATGTTTTACAGGTAATTTTAAGCTTTAACAATTGAATACTTAAAACTTATCCCATACTTTCTCGATCTCCAGCTCACCCTGGGTTTTTTGAAATGGAAAGTTGATCAGGCATACATGTATTAATGGACCACTCTACAGTTAACAGAAACAAAACTGGTAATAAACATAAAAATGGGTTCTGCATAGAATCTTGCTTTATAGTACTGTAGATTAGTGCATACTTATGCATTTTCTGAAGCTTTGATTAGCATTGTCAACCGTGTCAAGTTCCGGAATCAAACGGTTTATTGAGTGTACTTCCCTTCGAGTCCGGTGAGTCATCTAGTCATCTCGGATCGGAACAAAATTAATTATGAAGAACATTCTGTTGTACGTGATTCCGTGCATTTCACAGGATTCACCCCATCCATCTTCAGAGAGCGTTCCTCGTGCCTCTCTGACAGTTTCCTCGCCGTGACTGATTTCAGTGGGTTTTTGGTTTTTATTATACTCATGTTATGATTGGAGAGTAGCAGTCGGTATTCACTGCCACCTAACACAAAACGGCATGAAAGGTTTTATATATTCCTTTTGAGATGTAACATAAAAGATTTTCTTTATTCCTATCATTCATCTGACTTCATTCCTCTTATGTACCTGTCTCTACTCAAATCATGCACTTTTCATATCTAGCTAATCTCTAAACAAATTGGTAACTTTGAGTCAGCACTGTTGCCCTCATCGATTCACTTTCGGGGAAAAAGGCCCACCGCAACTTCCTCGGGAATCTGCCTTTCAGAAGCTCGACATTTGCTTCATAGCTCTGCCTTAAATCAAGTTGGCTTGTCTTCTGAAGTTGTCATGCTTGCAACTGAGTCTTGTAAACAAGTCTCCCCTAACAGTGACTATCAAATGAGAAATTAATAAAACTAATTAATAATTAATAAAACTTTTAATAAAACTAATAACTAATAAAACTAATAAATAATAATAAATAATTTCTATTCTTGAAAGCTAACCAAGTTTCTTGTCTCTTTCAGTTTTCAAGATTTGTTGATAATTTCCTTGTCAGTTCCACTGCATGAAAACTATTCTTTTCTTGCCTGTCTTCTCTCTAAAAGGACACTTCTGTTTCTAACCAGTCCACTATTTGACAGTCAATTTTTGCCCAGGCTGCAACACAGTGTCCAGTATTTGATATACATCATATGTACAGTACATCACTTCCCATTTTCTCTTCAATCTCAATCTATCATTCGGAAGTGCCTCACTCCCAATTCTCATCACGTACTGTGTTTACAGTACAATCTTTGGATTTATCCTTTTGCTGATGCATGAAGCTATCATGTTGTTACCAATCTATAAATAGAGACTACACATGAACTGCAATTTTTACTTACCTAACGAACATACTAAACTATATCTCTAGACCATCACAGACAAACATATTTACTTCTCACAAAATTGAATGAAGAGAGAAGAAGAAAGCTAATGAAATCGCAGTCTCAACTTTACCCTTGGGCAAACTGAAAACAAATTTTCTGGACGGATTGACATTTGTCGCAAGGTTCCTCTTTTCTCATTACACTTTGAGGAAACCGCTGGTTAACTCAATTTTCCACTGGTTGCACATATTAGACACTCGTAGCCACCAATCGTCCAATTGCTGCCTGCAACGATGAAACAGAGGTTCAGTTTTCATTTTCTTTTTTCGATTTTTGTATGTTGGGTCACGGACAGATATAGCTAAGCTGCACGTAGAATAAGGCCGAATTTCGAAAGAGAAGCAAACAATAATGTTAATGAGCGATTGTATAAAGTAAACCATCCAAAACTTGCAGAGCATTGACTAGCTCTTCTTCAGAAGAGACGATTGCTTAGAGCCCTGTACTCATACTTGTGCTTGGAGCCTTGTACTTGGAGCCATGTACTTGTGGTTGGAGCCTTGTTCTCATGCTTGGAGCCTTGTACTCATGCTTAGAGCCTTGTACTCATGCTTAGAGCCCTGTACTCATACTTGTGCTTGGAGCATTGTACTTGGAGCCATGTACTTGTGGTTGGAGCCTTGTACTCATGCTTAGAGCCTTGTACTTACACTTGTACTTACACGAAGGGAATTTCTACTTGTAATCATACTCATGCTGTTGTACTCATACCACATATGGCCTGAAGGGTAACCCTACCAACGGTTATCAGATATCATAACAGGAGGTTGGATATTCTCCAATGACAATTTCTTATATAGTCCCTCCGAATGTTTTGATATATAAGGTACTGTAAATGTTAGTAATTTAACAAAACATATCTTTTGCTCATTTTAAGATATGAGAACATTTGCACAGTGGAAATTAACACAAGGATATTAATGCCAGAATGTTAAAAACAGGTTACTGAAAAGAAGGTCACATTGTCCTCTCTTTTTCAATAAAAGTAAAACTTTTGAGGTAATTTATATCTGTTTTTATTGTGATGATAGCAAGTCATATATGGTCTCAATTGTCCAACCTGTTTGTCATTGTTTCTAACCTTCCCCCTTCCATTTGTCGGTCCTCAATTGAACTCTTTTGCCCTCAGCGTGCTTCTGTGGATGACGTAAAATCAGCGCACCCCGCGTCAACAAATTTGTCACTTCTTAATTCATTTGTGAATTCTCATAGCTTCTGATCCCATATGCCTCCGAATTCAGAATAATTTGGTGCCGAAATTGCTAATTCTAGCGGGATCTGTTTCCCTGGCGCCAATAGCCTCTCAATGTACAAGAGGCTGTTAGTCTGGGTTTTTTTATTTTTATTGTAACTTTTTTTTTTTTTTTACTATTCCAAAATTTCTCAGGTTTTGCTGTTTCTCTCGACACGCCAGGCTTGACCAGTGATAACCGGGACGCACTTGTAAACTTGTCAACGATTCATCATTATCTACTGTAACGTTGCCACAGGCAGAGCATCCATCTGTCGAGGAGGCATTCCTATGCAGCAAAGGAACTATTAGAGTACATATAGATGCTGTACACAAGAAAAGGTACGTTTCAGTCTTCTTTTTTTTTTAAATTGATATTTTACTGAAATCCCGGTAGAAAATTTCCACTGTGGATTCTTGACTAATATGATATAATGTGAGAATGCTGGGAGGGGAAAGGAGCCTATCACTGCTCTGAAATATTGAGTGGTAGAGAAAGTTTGCAATGGAGTTATGGACAAATGAATATAAGATAAAATTATGTCGTTAAATAGGTCGCACTTTGGGTAAAATTCGTTCATGTTTGATTCGCAATACTAAGTTACAAACACTTCTCTATGAAATTTGAGTAGTCCCAAAGCAAAGGAACGAAAAGGGGAAAAAAACGAAAGAAAAATATAAAACCTGTTTTAAAGTGTGGTAGTGCTGTGTACAACGATGCTAGACAGTGCAAGAATGGTCACCATTGGATGAAACTGACTTTCTTTGTAAAATGATTATTATAATGTAATGTTACATCAGCAAACAAATGAATATATTTGATAAACATAACATTGATGGCAAGTCCCATGTAACTTGCGCCTGCACTGTCGACTTGTTATTCCGGTGCTATAAATACGTGATGTGTAACGAAACGAACAAACAGTTTCAATCGATGGGGGGCAAAATAACTCTGACATTTGCACCACATGGCGCCAGAGGTAGCTGGGTACCAAGAAAGACATGAAATCAAAGCTATGAGATACTTTTAATCTCAGTTTGAGGTGATGGTGAGGTGGGTTGTCATGATATCTGTATCAGAGGTGAAGGTGGTTCTTTAATTTAACTGTACCTTAGAATGTTCTGGAACTTATCATATATTATAAAATATAAATGCTGTATTTTGGCATATATTGTAAAACAGAAGTAGGTCATAGAGCCATTGGTGGTGTTGTCAGCATGGTTATAAGGCAGAATAATTGAGTCAGATTATTAAAAATTAAAATTAGAAAAGAAGTAAGTTTTACAGTGGATCTGATGAATAATACAGGTACAGTATTATATGAAGTATTTAATGGCAATTATTTTGATATTTGATAAGCAGCATATCATTTGCATAGGAATTGTGCTTGTTGAGATGAATCATAATGTAACTTAAATTGAAACCGAAGTTAGGGATTACGTAGTACACTGTTTATTGTTTTCTATATGCTAGTTTCAATTTGAAGTTACTCTCAGTTTAATGAAGTATGCTTGAATGTCAAAATGGTATAAAAAGTTTTCACCTGGTTGTTGCCATCATGTATACTGTAAGAATAACACAATAGATACACCAGAGAAAAAAGAAGAAATTTCAAATCATAAATTATAGCATTAATAACAGCATTGCAAATGTTTGCAATTGAATATTATACAGTTACAGTATAATACAAAAGTGGGGACTTGACAGAAGTGATGCCTACAAACAGGTCAAGCCACCTCAAGAAAAAGAATGAATCCACAAAATCAAACTGACCTCCCAACCCAATCCCTCCCCCATCTCAATCCCTCCCCCATCCCAAGCCCTCCCCCATTCCAACCCTCCCCCATCCCAAACCCAAATCCACCCCATCCCAAACCCTCCTCCATCACAATTCACCCCAAAAGGGACAGTTTGTACAGTATAATTATGCAGACAGTCACTTACATTGCATTGTTGCATTGTTAAACTGCATTGTACTGTATCCTTGTTAATTATTTTATCAACAAAACAGCAGGAAAACATCATCATCATCTGAACAGCTTGTAATATCCGCATTATATTTATTTTGCATATTTTTTAGAGCATGAGACAATTAAGTTTTCCTGCAAGAGGAATTAACAGTAACTTACTGTATATATAACAGAGAGTTAAAGTACAGTAGATCATCAAACCACCTTTTGGAATTGATTTTTTACCGGAAATTTAAAAAAATAGAAAACCAATATTGGATCTATGGGTGGGTACTGAATTTGCGCACAATACGTCAATAAAACGTTGGAAGTAAGTACCGTAAATCGCAGATGACACTATACTGCAGGGAGAACATTTAAAACGTTTACATCAATGGAGATGGAGCACAGTGATGACGAATACTAATTGTATTTGAAACATTCAGTTTCCATGTCACTGCATGTGCACATCAGAGCACATTCATGCAAGAAAACATGGTACCCTTCAAAGGTACCCTCATGAGGGGGGCAGGAGGATCCGAGACACAGCGGAGGCCTTCATCTTCATTTAAATGCACCAGGGTACAATTATTCTATCTCTCCAGTTGAATGACTGCATCTACTGTACAGTATATCACCATGGATAGTTGGATACAGTGTCATGAGTCATAAATGTAGGCTTCATCTGCGTGTAATACTCATGATGTAAAAATAGGACACAATAGGAGGGGGAGGGGAGAAGCCTGGGGGGACATGGGAATTATTACCATGATTAGTGTCTGAGGACAAGGATATAAAGAAATCCTTGTTTTGTGAAGATTCTTTTAAGAAGTTTTTAAATACTTGAGCCACCTTTTCTTTTTAGGTTCATCTGATATATACTGTAATCTGTATCCAACCAACCAATGGATTTGTGCAGTGGAGCAGCATACAGTAGATAGCTCTCTCAATGATTCAGAATTAAAATGTAGGAAATGATGGATTACTTTATCATTTTGTTTAACACTGTAATTGGGAATTATTTTGAAGGTATATATATAGCACAGTGACTCATTCTCTTTTGGGGGACATCTCACCTCTATGGAAGTCAGTGCATTGTCTTCATAGAAATCGTGTTGAAAGCTTAGACTTAGAATTCTTTATAACCAAACTCTGTGAAGTGAAGTGTTACAAATGCATTTTAATCTGTGCTTAAAGTGCTTTCACAGTGGAAGCTAGTTAAAATGCTATCCTCTTGTGATATGAATGTTGTCAAGTTTTATCTATCCACTGTCCAGCTTGTGCCAGCATTTTCTTTTTCACAAACCTTGTTTTTAATCTTATGAACAGTTAAACAACAACACATATATACTGTAGTTGACAATTTTGATCAGCCTTATGAAGTGATATTTAAATATTGTACAGGCTCTCAGATGAAGCAAGGTTTAGTATACAAGATGCGTGTTTTGAAGTTGGTTCTTTATTATTCTTACCAATTTACTGTACTGTACTTTGTATTGACCTGTCTCCTACCATCAAGTGTACTTTCTATGAACCATCATTTACCTCCTCCTCCTTCTGGATCTACTACTTTCAACAGTTGACAAGTGATTGATAGAGGATATTTTATCAATTATGTGAATCGCCTTGGTCCTTCCTTTTCAACAATTTATGGTTTCCACGGCAGTGTGCTCATACGATACTCTACAGTAGTGTGAAGTTTATCTGCTATTCTGTTAGCATTCCACCAGCCATCTCTTTACAATGTACTAAGTTAGTTACAATTACAGTACAGAGGATGACTATTAATGTTACAAATCATGGTACTGAATAGGATAAATGTATTCGGTCCCTCAGCTCCTGTACCTCTCTGATACATGTAATAGGTTTAAACATTGTGTCTCCCAAATCAGCAACCGTTAGTGTAATGTACTATATACAAGTCAAAGGCTGTTTACGTGTCCAAATTAATATTTCTTGCAATGAGATGTACCTTTTACAGGGACAAAAGTGTTCTTACCTGTTCTCATGAACTTGGGTTATCCTTCTCTGCAAGTGTGCTCGGTCATCCATCAGCCGGGATGTTCTATAATGTACTGTACCCGCCTAGCCCCAAGTTTACTAATGATGTGGGAAACTCTTTCGTTTTCTGCAGAGGTCTTAAGGTCATTTTGAGGTCAAAGTTTGAAATTCTTTGAAACTACAAAAGTTAAACTTGGATTTACTTCATACTCATTCTGCACGGTTTTCGTATTCTTCATGATCAATCTCCGAGTAATATGACTGTTTTGGTGAAACGCTACACTCCAGCTAGGGCATTACGGTCCCAAAGTCATCTTTCTCTTGTTATTCCTCGAACTAACAAAGTCACATATGGAGATTGTTCTTTCAGTGCAGCAGGTCCTAAACTCTGGAATTCTCTTCCTCATCACTTGAAAAATGTCACATCTATTGACACTTTTAAAAAGCATTTAAAAACTTATCTTTTTAGGCTTGAGTATGGGCGTTAATCTTATTCGTTGTTTTATTCACATTACTGTGCCCATTTTTATGTATATATATCTTTATATGTTCTTTATTGTGGTTTATAACCCTGTCTTATATCATGTTCTTACTTTTACTGCTGTTGTTATTACTTTTAGGTTTTCTTAAGTTTGGTAATTTTATATTGCAGGAATTGGTTCTTTTGTACAGTGCTCTTGAGCATGTTTTATTTCATGATAACAGCACTTTAATATTTGGTATTTATTATTATATATTATTTATTATACTAGTATGTGGACCCACCTCATTGAGTATAAGATCCCTAATGGTCTCATCGGAGTTCAAAGGGCATTGGATGTCAACAGAGGTCAAGGTCTGAAAACTTTTGTAAACAAGAAAACTCAAAATGTGAACATGGATGGATTTCACACTTTGTATTTGAGTCCACCTTAAATAATAATGGCAGTGCTGACATTTGATGTTCCAATACAAAATTGTAAAATGTGGCAAGACATTCACTTTTGGTTCTTGGCTTTCTGGTTTGTCTTCTTAAAACATAGGTCTCCTTGTAAAGTCTAAATTAGGTCTATGGCATCATTCTTTTGAGACAAACAAAATGTTGAAGGTTGATTATAATCATATACCCCTTCCCCCCTCCCCCAATGTTGTGTTTGCACAAAATTTGGAGTTTAGAATTGTCCTAAATAGGAAGCCTCAGAATAGGGATTTTCCCGACTCTCTTCTATTTGGAGTAATTGGGATTGATTTCACATCTGAGTGGGAGATTGCTATACATACTGTACAGTATCTTATCTTATTCCAAATAAAACAAACCTGTGTTTAATATTGGATTTTTAGTTTGCAATTCGGATAAATAGGACTTGATCTTGCGCAGTGTACTTGGAGCACCATATAACCTGCACATCTGTACGTATCATTTGGCCGTGGTATTGAACAGGTATGCAGCAAGCAAGCAGTGTGTGAGACACATGAATGTACTGTATAAGTGATATTGTGTTTCAGGTCTTTAGGAATTTTAGGAATGTCGTTGTTATTGTACCTTCATAGTGTTTCAAAATTATGCCGGATAGCTGATTAATGATTTGCAAGAATGTGTAAATGAGTCGGCAATTTCCCAATCGTGCACTTGTAGCTTTGTGTTTGGTCATAAATTTGACGTAAGTCACAGATTCTACCATTTCTATAATCAAATAATATTGTAGTGGATGATACTACAGTACTTGATAAAGTGTAACAGTACAGTACTCACCTTTCTAGTTTTTCCAGCAAGTCATGGTTAATGAGCGAGTGACTAATGAATTTAAAAAAATTTCTCAATCATTTGTCATCCACACCTGGTCCCTTTTACAACTTTTCATATTATTAATTAAAGTTATTTTCATTGTATGCACAATACAGTAGGTTGTCAATTAAAACAACACATGAAATTTGGTTACTGTGTGCATATATACTGGATGCTAAATTTCCATTAAGAGAAGTCCATTCCTTCTTGGAGGACAGTAATCCCCTCCCTGAAGGTATCTTTGTCTTTGTGAGAGAGGTCAAGAATTGCCTCAGTACCAACAGGGAGTTGTTATACTCCCTGGTACCAATAATTTACAGTGTTTCAGAAGCTATTTTCTACATGTGACTGGGAGAGACATGTAGAAAGCTATTTGAACAGCAAAATGTCAGAGCGGGATGTATCACCCCAGTGGACCAGTAGTTAATTCACTTAAAAGTTGTACTAATGTGAAAATGTGACAGGTTGTCAGAACAACCTCATTTTACTTTTGGCTGAGAGTCTATTAAAAGTGCTATCCTTCAGGTGTACGTCAAAAATATATGTTTCAGAGATCGGTTCAACTGTTGGTTGGTTTCCTACATGGCATTAGTGTAGCCACCGGGAGGGGGCCCCAATATCACTCTGGTTATTAAAGTCAGTTGATTGATGTTGTCTAACAGCTATGGTAGCTTTTTACAACCTCTCTAGAATTAGCTCAAATGGTTATTTGTTCCACAGATCTGGGTGACTGGGTTTGCTATCATCATGCCTTCATATACTGTAGTTGGTGATGGTAAAACTATCTAGGACGACTAGTAGGTACTGTCAACTGTGGTAACAGCATGGCATCATGCATACAATATACATATAAAAAAAAAGGAAGTTTAATTTCATACTTTACCAACCATTGTAGCATACTGTATCTCAGGGTGTCATTTAAAGTGACTTTCGAAATCTCATGAATCTAGTCCGAACCTGCCCAGGTTAACTTATGACATGTGCATGGTATAGGACCAGAGTGCAGCTACTGTACAGTAAGTACTATATCAAGTCCAGTCGACCACTTGTAAACTACAGTACTACGGTAAGTCTCAACTCTATCTGACAAGCTACATAAAAATTGATGGGAAAATTATTTTTATTTGCAATCAAGAAAATATATGTTTCAAAATTTTTCATGTACACAAACATTTGGTGATTGACTTTTCTTTGTGAGCAGTTAAATATGGTTCTAATAGTGTTTTCTTTTTGAATGGTGTGTTAAAACTTAAATAATGATGGAATATCATGTTTAAACCAAAGTTTTAAAGCATTCACAGCGAAAGGAGGAAATAAAAAGCTGACATCATACATTCTAGAGGTACATTCCATACATTTTACATTATGAAATGAGAATAAACTAAAATACGGATACGATTTTGTTTTGTTTTGTCAGAGTTTCCAGCCCTGCAAATAACTGTCAGGCTGTGTGTCCACTACTGTAATATTTTATTAGTTAACTTCATTGCTCTCAAAACAATCAGTGATTTGAAATTTAAAAAAAATTACATACTATTAAACACCACTGTTGTTCATTTGCTTTAATGTTTTAGAAATTTATGGAAAATTTTGTCAGTTACTGTTGAAATTAAATTTCCTACATTTATAGAAGAACAGTTGGGACAATTATTCAAATGGTTGAACTGAATATCCTGCTTTTAGTAAAGATGCCAGGTTTATTCAGTCTGCATATATCTTATTGTACAGACTTAACAGTACAGTAGCTATTTGTATGTACGTACAGTAACCATTACTAATAAACAGTCTCAACAGCCATGGTTGTTGACTCATCAATTACAAAATATCCTGATTACTCTCAGGCTGTTTCTCCAATCAAATTTGAATGATAACAACCTGATTCCCTTAAAGCTCTTGATCACAATTTCAAGATTTGGCTTGCAGGTTTTGTCACACACACGCACAGCTACGTAACATACACACACACACACACCAAATATTTAAAGGAAGGGAAAGAATTTTTAACACTTATCCATTAAAAGTGACCGTGTATTCACAAAAGTGTGATATTTCGTCGAGCACATCCATGTCTTTTTTTTCTTCGTTATTTTTTTATTTTTAACGCCGTCGTATCAAAACCTTTTTGCTTTTATAAAAAATTGTATAAACGGAAGAGGCCAAGAGCAAAACTCATTTCAAGGTTAACCAACTGTTTTGATTAAACTTCTGTCCAACAATATTTTCCTTTGGAGTTTAATCAAGTTAATAATATCATGGAACTGACTCGCATTCTACCCAGTTTCAATTGACTGCCCCTGTTATTCCAATCGGCGGCGGCGCCAGATCTGCGTATAGAATCTCGAGATCTCCCTATGTCTTCATCTCTCTTCTTCTTCTGCGGCATTGAGGTTGCATGCTAGTAGTAGTGATTCACTGAAGTCCATGGTTTGTGACTTGTGTAATCCTCCCCGAGTCTGTGTACACATCCATTTTGTACATGTGTCGATCCCGAGCGGTTGAGTTAAAAGCCAAAAAAAAAAAAAAGAGAGAGAAAAAAAAAGAAGGGGGAGAGAATTGTATTTTAAATTGAAGTGACTCAAAGTTGAAGCTCGTGAGTCATTGCTGCCGAACTGATGAAAAACTGTAAGGTAAGAAGCGGCTCGTTATAAGTTAACAGTCTTTACGGAATATATAGTTAATAGTCACAGAGGATTATAACACTACTTAATGATTCATTGCATGGACAATTCATAACAGATAAAAATTTCTGTACTGCGTTGATGTCCTTTTTTCTTCATCTGACGGTTTCTTGATATATATCTGAAGAATGACTGGCGTAAAAAAAAGAAAAGCAAAAAAAAAAGGTAAAGGGTTAAACAGTCAGTATTTTATCCATTAAGGAATGAATAATGTGCATATTTATAAGTTCTGATTAGCTGGTTTTGACAACTACAATAAAGAATGGATCGATGAACTTTCTATTTTATGGAACAAGTGCGGCTTTGATGTGTTGCAAGGTACTCTGGGATCAGTAGAACCTGGCATCGTATAAGTATGATATGTACAGATGGTTCAATGTATAGAGTTCAGCCCTTCGGATCATCAGTATATATTTGAATAGTAAATGCTGGTTCTGATCGAAGCTCGCCGAAATATTTTGAATTTTGTTTGTTTAAAGTGTAAATTTAGAATAGTGGATGAAAAATGGTGTTGAAACTTCAGCTATCCTTTCATAAATTTGAAAGTCCTGTGTACTTTTTGCAAAGATTGTTTGTTTGTCTTTTATGTAAAATTTCGTCAACTGCAGTATGAATAGTACTTTAGTTCTGTATAGTGGCCATGCGTGAAGATTGAGGTCTCTTTCATAAATATTTAAAGGCACTGTAGGTCTAGCTATTATTCAAATCACAATGATAATGAAATTCGTCTTGAATCTTGTATGCAAAATGACTTGTAGTTGTAGTTTAAAAGTGATACAATTTGTTATTAATCTTTTAGTGTAAAAGGAATATTTACATTACTTTTTGAAGTGCATTTAAATTATTATGAAATTGTAAATTGTTTTAATTGCACACATTTTACTGTGTACTGTCGGATTACCTAAATACACATATGGTAACACGGAAATCAAAATGCTAATGAGTGCTTGGTAGGTGGCAAAGCCAATATAGATCTAACATGAGTTAAATGACACATGTTTCTTGGAAAGTTAAAAAAATTGAACAATCATTAAAAGTTAAGACATGGCATAGCCAAAGTTTTACCAACGTGTGATATCATGGTACATAATATGCATGGCATGATGAGTTTTTGTTCAAGTGAGATAAATTCCATTTTTGTTTGCTTTTGTTTAATTTGAATTTTCAGCCCTTTTCTTTCTGGTTTTTTTTTCACATGATATTATTCTTTTAATGACAAATCTGACCTGTTTACATCATACAATAGCTACAGTATGTACTGTACATTAACAGTGATTTGTAGTGACATAATTTGTTTGGCAAAGAAGAGGAAAAGGAAACATTTTCATGTGTTTTCCTTGGTGGCTCGTCTAACATTAGATATGGATCCAAATCAGAGGAATGGAAATCATAATCCATTAAATGTAATTTAAATCTGAATCAAACTCAAAAGATTTACTGTAAGTGTTTGGGCAGAGACCAGAGCTGCAAAATGTTACCGAGAGAATGTGATCGCTCAAACTATTGAGGCAGTTTGAAAATTTCAGATTTAATTCCCATGTCTAAAGAGAGTTGTACAGTCTGTCCGTCCAGCTAGAGTATTGTACTTTGCTCCTCGCTTACCTGTCTCCTCACAATCTTAGCACTATGGCTGTACCATGTATGCGCCATCTCTTTCCCAATTTACATTATGTTAAATTGTTCTTGGTCTTTTTATTTTCTTTGCACAGGTCAAAACCACCACTCTACGCAGACAAAACTAACTTGAAATCCCAACGAGAGTGATTCTGAGAAACCTTTCTGCAGGGCAAGTATGGTACGTATTGATATGCGTCATTCAAACTCACAGTAACACTGTTATTGGTATTTTATTACTGGTGCTCCCAAATTGCAAATGCTTTAATCTATTTGTATCAAAGTTTCTTAACATGGGCTAATTAACAAATGGCACTTTGGTCTCAGTGTCGACACTGTTAACGTGTCACATTTGAAACGTGAAAAGCAAAACATAGCAAAGCAAAAGGTTCAGAACCTAGTGGCATATGACATCACAGAAATATTCAAAACTGATAGAGCCGACCAGAGCTGACCTATTACTGCAGATATCTCCCGAATGGATCAAGAGGGTTTTTTTCCCTTTCCGGGAGAGTTGTTCTCTGTCCCGTGTAAGCTACAGAGCAACAGAAGCTAGTGAGCAACAAGGTCTTCCTACTCTCGTATGTTCCACATCTAATAGAGGAGAAGGAGGAGATATGACAATGGGAATCTCGTCCAAGACATATAGATGTTTTGAACTTTCCGTGTCGCTAGAAACTTTGTTGCTGGACCCTCCCCCCCCTCTATTTTCACATATTAAATGTTCATGTTATACAAAAACAAGTTGAGCATGTTAACTTTCCCTTACTCTCTGTTTTGCAAGTTTCACTGAAACACGACCTAAACATATATTGATGTTATGGTATGTGTCAAATAAAGTCACACATTGACCAAAGTTAATGCCAACGTCGGCTTTATAGCATTTAAAATATATTTTGGAAGTACAGTGTCTCTTTGGAGGAGGGATGCATGGCAGGGCAGTCGTGGGTATAAATCCATCAGTGGTTAGCAAACCGAATCCAATCATTCTTCGTCTTTGCTTTCAGTTCCCCACTGGTGCCCCTGTTTTTTTAAATTTCTCTGTCAAGTAGTTTTCCTTCAGATGTTGATAAAGCATAGGATGTCCTTGCTTGTGGAAAGACACCAAAGATAAAGTCATAGTCACTGTACTGTACAGTACCGTACGTGGTGGAACGGAGCTAGGCAAACAGCCCCGGCATATTTTTCTTGACATTCCCGCGTTGCATCCGAGTGGGAAATTGCAGCTGTTAAAATAGTTTTGTAATGTAATTTGTAGCCAATCAATTACATCCATATTTTCCCCCCTCTGTAAATTTATTTGCTTCAGTCTCTGTTCTTCGATTTGTTTGCTTTAATACACACGCATCTGCACCAAACCTGTCACCATAGCTAAGACTTTCTGAAACTCAAAAAAAGTCAACCACTTTCAATGCCACCAAGGCTGTGGTCTACTGAGAGTTTTTGTGACCTTGAAGTGTACATGCTAGTTTACATGCTTATGTTCTTGGAGAGTCTTTGAATCTTGGAAGTGCCATGATTGCCTGCTATTAACTCAAGTAAAGTATGTATATATTATCTCAGCTAAAACTTATTTTAAGCAGCAGGGACATTATTGTTATAGAAAAAAATTGCATATGTCGTACTGACTGGCATATAGTACGAGTCAGTGGTTTATTTTATTGTAGACTACTTCAGGTGTGTGGATTCATGCTTATTGAAAAAAAAAATCTTTTATCTTTTCATTATTGAATATTTACAGTGCCAAGGTGAGAGATTTGCAAAGTTTTATGGTTGGCATTCACGATAACTTTACCTCACTTCATACTTGACTGAATGTGTCTCTTCTATTTAACGATGGCATCAGTGCATTCCAACAGGTCTGTTTGTTGCCACTAGAGGTGTTTATGATGTACCCTAGTGTCAAAGTTTAATGCCAGTCAAAATTTGATTGCATTTAAATAGTCAAGTAAAGGAGTAGTATGAACTGTATAGCTCTATTCTGAATGGGTTTATATACGTACAAATGTCATAGGAATCAATTTTTTTGTTCTGGTGGCAAGATGCAATTTACTTCATTCCTGTCTTACTGTTCCTGTCTACTATACATAGGTACTCCAATCTACCATACCCTACAATCTGGGTAATATTCTTGCCCTGCACCCCTAACTTTCCTATAAGACATGTCACCAACCTCTTCCTTCCAAATCTACCATACAGAAGTTCTATATTGCATTTAACAGCTTAAATTTCATATTATGTTTGGATGTAATCATTCGGAAAACTGAATGCCATGTCTTAGTTGCACACCTGGCAGCGCCTCAATCTCCCTTCTATCACCTTTCAATCTACCTGCCTTCACCCCTAAATCTCCCTTCCATCACCCCTCAATCTCCCTTCCATCACCCCTCAATTTCCCTTCCATTACCCCTCAGCCTCCTTTCCATCACCCCTCAGTCTCCCCTCAATCTGTTGTTCATGATCTTAAACTTAACAGAGCCTGAATTTACAGTATCATACATCTGACAATGATGAAAGAAACATATATTCATTACAGAATTAAAGTAGGCTTTATGGCTGTAATTGGGAATCAAGATTGGAAGATAGTTGACATAAGAAGGATTTGTAACAAAAAATCACACATCTTAATACTTGGCACACATCATTTCAAAGACTACGCAAGTAGGCCTCATAAGTGTATTGTTTACCTAACACAGGGCCTTTTTCATATAAATTTCTTTTAATTAAATATTTGTTTCCTCTTGAGCACTTATCACAGGAGACAGACTAAGATTCCCTCTCGGTTTAAGTTTCCAAGTCACGTCAAATATTTATCCTGTGGAAAGTCTAAGCCTTGCCCTGTGTCTTTGTACCTGTTTTTGTACAACTTGTACTGTAAGGGAATATCTTTTCTTTGAATATAACAGGACTTGTGGCGACTATGGCTCATGGACAAATGCAAATTATATAGACAGATAAACCATAGCTACTTTATGATGAGGTTTGGATTACATGCTTAAAGTTGACTCAACTTGAGAAGTTTTCTGAACACTCATACATTAGTGTATGCAAGTGGCTAAGAGCTGCATGTAGACATGGTAATTGTGAGATCGTCTTAGATCCTCTAGAGATGTGGAGAAGTGCAGGGGAATGTGAGGACAGGTGAGGGAGGAGTGAAAAGAGGACATAGAGGGTAT